>JACEFZ010006004.1:122500-133052 GCA_014155875.1 Cepaea nemoralis | reverse complement strand
AAAGGGGAAAAAAAAAAAAAGGGAAAAAGGGCAAAAGGGGGCCAAAAAAAGAAGGAAAAAAAAAATACCCCGAGAAAACTAAGTGGAACCACATGGGGAGCCAGTGGGAAAATACTTAGCAAAGTTTATCAACAGAGCATACGACCACACCTGGAATGGTGTTCAGCATAAAAAACCACACTACAAGAGCTGGACAATGAGCAAAATTCTTAGAGTCACCATAGGAGGGATGAGATCGACTCCTATAGTGAAGATGGAAAAGATGGGGAGGATACAAGCACTGAGAGTGCGCAGAGATACGAAAATGCTAATACAAGCAGAAAATTCCTTAGCATGCCAGGCCACCCTATGAAAAACAGATATGAAAACTAAAGGGCTGTTGAAAAGAAGCAGTTTTATCCATCAGGTCAAACGACTCTGCAGAGAAACTTATGATCTGCCCACAGTTGGTATCCCCCTGAAAACTATTCCAGACAGAACTCCATGGAAAGAAGAACATAAACTATCACTACAAATCCAGACAAAAGTGAGAGGAATATCTGACAAGGAAGAACAGAACAGTGTACAGTGCAGAGCAGCCATTCTAAGTTTCCTTGATAACGAATACCCACAGGACCTCTGGATATGAGTCTACACACATGGGTCAGCACAAAATGGTGTTCCAAATGGAGGAGCAGGAGTGTACATAGCATACCCAAATAATATTAGGGACACACCCAGAGTACCAACGGGAAAGTACTGCCATAACTATGATGCAGAAATCCAGGCAATCAAGAGAAACAGAGCAACAGAGAAATTACTATATACCAAACATGGTACACAACCTGTGGTGCTATTGACAGATGCAAAATCAGTACTTGAGGTGCTCCTGTCTGGGAAATTGCCAGCACTATGGACATTTCTTTCTTAACTTTAACTTAATGACATATCTGGCCTAGAGAAACAACAGTGGAAGATATGCTCTATGCACCATTGAGTGAACCCCAAAAAGACAGTTAAATTCTTACAAGAGACAACAATGCAGTTATATACACATCTCAAGTGAACAAAAGAAGAAGTAGTATACTACTATACTATAAGAGCTCACTAGCATGCTCACAATGAGGCTGTTGTTTGCTGACTAGGATGGAACTAAGTCACCGATTGTCCTCAAATCTTCAAGTCATACAAGGGTGAGCCACTTGAATCGAAGGTGCTCTTCAACAACAATACAAGAGATAACAGCATAACCTTTCAGTAAAGCTAACCAGATACACGAGTGATGGATTAAATATATAATTTTCTGTTGTGATGATAACCACTGACCAGATTTATTTTTTTTAAAGTTGCATATCCCTTACAGGATGTGGCAGTCAACACCAGCATTTTTCAGCTGCTGTTGATGTTCTTGGCAAGATTACAGTCAGTAGTTTGCTATTGCTTTCTGAGCGACCAGCTCACATACCCTGTAAGTAACCAACACAACACAATCTGCTGCTGAATCTCGTGCAGCTATGTTCCTCATGTACTGACCAATTAAGGCAACTGAAATTCTTTGTGCGCTGTACAATCTGGCACGTTGTAGCCATAATATAAATCCTGGTCAGTGCCTAGATCTTCTGTTTTCATAGCTGTCTGGTTCTATAAGAGGAAGCAAAGTTGAGGCACGTATAAGAGCTCACCTTTGGATTTACCCACAGCTTGTACCAAGTTTCATGTTGTCCTGGGTAGCATAGAATGCAGTTTTAAGAGGAAGCAAAGTTGAGGCACGTATATGAGCTCACCTTTGGATTTACCCACAACTTGTACCATGTTTTTGGTTGTCCTGGGTAGCATAGAATGCACAGTCTTCTAATTCCTGCCATAGTTCGCACAGTAATTTCTGACTGCTCCATCTGGGTTGCGTTTAGTGCTACATAGACACCTGTAAGGTAACACAGACATGGGGGTAACATGGAATCAATCAGTGGAATGCAAAATAACAGACATTTGTGAAATTGCAGAAACATAGTGTAGTATAAGAACAAAGATATAGTGTAATGTAACAGCAATTATCTAGTGTTAACATCAGAGATGTGCTGTAACACGCTTGATTATGAATCATGTGTAGAAATTGTAACTTTTGGGTCCAATGCAAGCTCTTTTTGGAGCCCAATGAATTGTACTTAAAATTAAAACTTCTCCAAAGGATTCTTAATCAAGCCCACATCAAATCACATGTGTGAAACAGCAGTGATGTTAATAATTGTAGTTAAATGTAGTTGTGAGGATGGTGTTCCCAGTTCGCTACCAATGTACCATCTCCGCGGGAATGTGTTTCAAAGCTCTTCTTCCCCTCTTCAAGTTAAAAAATCAACAGTGAGTGCAAGACTGGTACTGGAACCTCTCATCTACAGAAAGACATTAGGGTGTAATCAGGTCATGGTTCAGAACAGAACATCCAGGTTGAGATTAGCCTAGGTTTGGCAATGCTTTCAGGTACTCCAATGCCAAAAGACTCCAACCCAATGCCTAGATGTATTTGTGTATTTTTATTTTAGCAATTTTAATATAGATAGCAACATGTCTGCTACAGAGCCATAAGCCTTGTTTCTTGTGATGATGGCCAGTTTTGTTATGGCATACAAGGTTTCTAAACTGGCCTTTTGTTTTAGAACTTTTAGTATTCTTTCAGTCTTATCTTTTGTGTGGTATTTTGATGGTGTTTCTTGCATAATTAATTCACAAAAACATATGAAAATGTAAAAGTTTATAAACTGATGTAGACATTTGGGTTTCATTTCATCAGATCTATTCAGCATGTTTCAGTTTCCATAATGTCAAACATTTACTTACGCTTCTATTCTACTTCTATTTCCTTTACTTCTGTTATTTATTTTCTTGCACAAGTCAAGTAAGTACATTGTATCATGTGTAATTTGTACAATGAAACAAGCTTGAGTTTTCAAACATTATGAAAAATATACCAGAGAGTTTACAAAATTTAATCTAACCATATGTTCAAGTAGTTAGTAATACCTCTGGTCACGAACATGGAGGATAAGCAGTGAAACGGTTAAGGCCTCTGGAGTGTTTATGCTCGTGGCCACCGTTTGCATTTGCATTTTCCTCATATTGGACTGGTAGTTTATGGTTCCGTCACCCTGCTACTGAGCTGAGTGTGTGGCGCGAAGCTGTGAGCTGTGAATTTCGCTGTGAAATGCTTTTAAATCTGCCCGAGTTTGTGGAGTGTGAACTGCATGTTCAGAGCAATGGCGGTTGGCCATGTCCCAGAATTGACCAGTTTTTTTGTGCCTTATGCAGAAATGTGTGGTTGCTGGTCTTCTGGTTGACTGCAGCTTCCTTTGACGATGAACTGTGTTTCATGGAGGACTTGTTTTGGCATTCTGGAGATGGCATTAGGTATAGAGAAATGTTTTTTACATCTGTTGTGGCATGAACTGGATGCTCAAAAAATGGTGTAGATGGCTAGAAAACATCTAGAAACGGAACATCTAGAACATCTGCATGCATGGCGGCTGGTTGTGTGGCAGAAGTGACCGGTTTTTTGCCTTGTTTTCTAATGTCTGCCGTTTCCATCGATGATGAACTGTATTTTCATAGAGGACTTTTGTGTTGGCATTCTGGCAACGGCATTATGTACAGTGAAATGGTTTGTTTTTTTTCACATCCGTTCAAGGTTGTTTTGTTGCGTGAACTACATTTCAGAGGGGAAAAAAATGGCGTGGCTGGCTACAAAACATCTAGAAATGGAACAACAACATCTAGAAATATTGAGACTTTTCAGCTAACCAGCTAACATCTGGTTGGGATAGTGACTGCTGCTTCCATCAAGGATGAACTGCAAGTTTCGTAGAGACTTTTGTGTTGGCATTCTGATGACGGCATTATGTACAGTGAAAGTTTTTACATCTGTCTGAGGTTGTTTTGTTGCGTGATCTGCATTTTGGAGATAAAATGGTGTGGCTGGCTAGAAAACATCTAGAAACAGAACACTAACATCTAGAAACATTGAGTCTTTGTAGGTGAACATATGGCTGGGAAAGTGATTGCCACTTCCACCAAGGATGAATGGTATGTTTCGTAGAGGACTTTTGTGGTGACATTCTGGTGGCGGCATTATGCACAGTGTGCATGAGCGGGCTGTTGTTTGTCGAGACTCCTGTCTTTTCCACTTTTCACATGGGGCAGTGAGGAACATTTTATGTGATATTCACTGGCACAGGAAGGGAGCATAATGGGGATGACCCTTTGCTGTGATGTTGAAACCGCAACTGAATAGAACTGAACTGAACAGTTAGTAATAGTGACTGCTTGTACCAGTAGCCGTCACTGTAGTCGTAGGGTTCACACAAAATTATCATCACTTTTATGTGGGAACTCGTAATGGAAACGGTAGCTTTGACAAGATCAAATCATCAGGGCTACGAGAACAAGCGGTCCTTCATTTGAATCTGCAGTTTAGTTCATTGTGGCAGAAGACACAGGCACACAGACAGCTGTGCAGACAAACAAGAAGCCCCAAACGCATTATCATAAGGCAGCCAACAAAGTGCCCACAGCAAGTCAAATAAAACCGGAGATATTTTAATAACTATGTTTATGTTGTTTAGCCTCAAACTACTCTAACCAACTGATCATTACCTAATTTAACTAATTCTTCTTCTTCTTCAGGGTTCCGAGCTATTGAGGTTCTTTGCTCCAGATACAAGCCGTCTCCATTCGTCTCTCTGGTTGACCTTCTCTTGCCAGTCAGTTGATTCCAAGTGCTTGTAGATCTGTATATATATTATCTCTCCACCATCTTCTTGGTCTACCTCAGGGTCTACGGTCATTTATTTCCTGAGTGTAAGCGAGTTTTGTTTCCCTATTGTCTTCCATTCTTCTATATGCCCCAGCCATTGCAGTCTATTAGCCTTCATGATACCAGTGATTAGTGGGGACTTAGATCATAAATGTCTTTGTTACTTCTTCTTTTCCACTCTCCACTTTGTGTATCCCTAATGGGTCCAAAGATGTGTCTTAAAACTTTGTTCTCAAAGGTTTGTAACAAGGCTTTGTCTCCTTTCGTCGTACTCCAGGTTTCAGAGCCATACGGCACAACTGGTCTGATCAGTGTTTTGTATATTGTGATCTTGGTGTTACGAGATAGCGCCTTTGATTTTAGTAGATGTTGTAGTGCATAGTATCTTATTTCCAGAATTGATTCTAGTTTGTATTTCTTCCCTTATGATGTTGGAGCAGTTGAAGATTGTACCCAGGTATTTGTATGTTTCTGTTCTTTTAATGGTCATATTATCTATTTAGTATTTGTATGTGGCCAGAGTTTTTAGCCATTCCTTCTCTTGAAATTACCATATATTCTGTCTTATCTTGGTTGATAACCAGCCCCATCTGTAAGTGAGTCAATATTTCCAATGTCTTGTGTTCATTTTCCCCTATAATATCTATATCATCTGCATAACCAAGCAGCTTGGATGTTCCTCCAATATCACATTCCTCCTTTACCTTCCTTACAACTTTCTCTAGAGCCAGATTGAAGAGTAGTGGTGATAGTGCATCAACCTGTTTCAAGTTCAAGCAAGATGTTATCTGGAAAGGGTCTGATTTCCTGCCTTTATTTATATTTTACTATATTATAAGTATCCTTCCATATCCTTTACAGGACATCGCTGTCAACATCACTCAGCATCTTTCAGCTGATTGTTGATTTCTTGGCAAGATTACCCTCAGTAGTTTGCAATTGCTTTCTGAGCGGCCAGCTCAAATACCCCGTAAGTTACCGACGCGATTCGAACCACTGCTGATTCTCACCGTCGTCACGTTACTTACGAGAGTATACGAGATTACGGAGAAAAGTCGCTAACCTCTAGGCCAGGAAGCCGGCTATTACCGGTAAATCTTATCCGCGCGAACCGGCAACTTACCGAAGCCGCAAGCGTCAACACACAACAAGCATGCAAACAATAATTCAAAATGAATACTGAAGAACGCACTATAAATTAGGCATAACATACTTACATGAAGGTTCTTTACATGAAATAATTTGCTCGCCATGAGATAAGACAATGAAAAGTGAAAATATCACATTAAAATGTGAGACAGTAATGGGGGCTGCCATCTTCTGCAAACACAACTTGAATTCTGTGCTTCAGAGTTACCTCCCCAGAATGAGAAAGGTCAGTGGGGTTATCTTTCTTTTTGTGCTTCTCCTTCTATTACTGCGTCTCCTCCTGTATTTCCTCCTCTCAGAATGTACTTATACAACCCTTTTCATTACCATCGTTGTTGATATCATCCCCTTCATCTTATTTGGTCCCTTACGTTTAATTAACATCAAGGACAACAGCTCTTACCTACCTAACTTTAGCTATGTCATGTCTGCGTGAGAATGTGTGAGTGATGGGTGTGTGTGTTTTGTTTGTTTTGTTGTTGTTTCATTCGTCGAGCTACTAAGTAATATTTTATGTTTATATTCGGGCTCCTAACTTCAGCGAACATTATTATTGTTATCAGTCTTGCAATATGTTGTAAACGTTCGTCATTCAAATTCCCGCCAAGATATTAACCAAGGGGAAAAAACTCCAGATATAAAATATCAAAGGGGATATAAGCTAATTTCCCCTGTCTGGGTTCAAACATGTTAACTGAACTGCAACAAGACACGCAGGGTTTATTATAATTATTGTTATTATGATGAAATATCTCTACTACTACTACTACTACTACTACTACTACTACTACTACTACTACTACTACTACTACTACTACTACAGGGTGCATTTTTAATGATTCAGCAGTGTTTAAAGTAAATAGTAAATAAAGAAGTAAATACCTGGATGGCTTGGCCCCGTTGCATGGTCAAGACAAGAACACTGAACTGATCCACGACTCTGGTGGTCGAGTGAGATGGCAAAACATGACCGCCGACGCTTGCCGGCATGGCACA
Source organism: Cepaea nemoralis (assembly GCA_014155875.1). Taxonomy (NCBI): domain Eukaryota; kingdom Metazoa; phylum Mollusca; class Gastropoda; order Stylommatophora; family Helicidae; genus Cepaea; species Cepaea nemoralis. The sequence goes on along the minus strand of JACEFZ010006004.1, from coordinate 126,124 downwards.
TGATGATGATGAGTGTTTGAAAATATTGCCGGTCCAAGTTTTGTATTCACCCTCTGTAAAGTTCATGCAACATAATTTTTTTTTCCATATCCCTTACAGGACGCCGCAGTCAACATCAGCATTTTTCAGCTGCTGTTGATGTACTAAGCATGACCACGCTCAGTAGTTTGCCATTGCTTTCTGAACCACTGGCTCACATACCTTGTAAGTTACCAACGCGGCGAGTACCGCTACCGATTCTCTCGCAGGTTACGTTACTCACGAGAATATACGGGATCACGACATAATAGGTAAATACAAAACTTGGGCCAGCAATACTAATATACTAATAATTTGAGTCATTTATTGATAAGCTGTAAATATACAAACAGAAATGGCATGAATGCTATTTCGGGTAAAGGATGTTTATGTTTATTTTATATTGTTACTACTTCATACTGTGAAGATTCATGACTGTGAATCTACAACCATGGCCAGACTGCGAGAACAGCAAATTAAAAGAGGTGTGGCAAATCAAGAACACTACGCAGGAAGCCAAAGAAGATTGATAAACCAACACAGAACTGGTGTCGTTAGCCGCTATAGGCTGCGGGATTTGCTGAGGAGGGGATCCGAGCACTTATGGACTGAATGGTTCGATGTGCAATGAGGATGATCTGTAGTCTAACTAACTGTGAAGATTCTGTAATCATGTCTTTCAGACAATTTTGATATTCATATTATGTTATTTATCTTGATTCCAACAATTTTGGTCAGAATATTTACAGCTTTTCATTATTCCTGTTGTGCCCATTGCCCCATATGGACAACAATCACCTTCGGATTAATAAGCCTGTAAGGGTAAAACCGTGGGCAGCTGCTTTTGGCTGACTCAATCACAAGACTATCATTCTGAACCGGTGATGAGCCCTAACTATAACTTCTCCTTGAAGTTGAAAGGGATAGGTAGGGGTAAAGGTGAAATCGAATCGAATTGAAGTAACTTAAATTATCAGTATTCTACTTTATAATCCCTTATGTTAGAATTCTTTCAGTCCTTGTAATGAATTGCTTAATCTTTCCTTTCTGTTCTTAAGGACTTTCTATCTCAAAGATGTTCCGTTGTCATAGGCTTATTGCAATGAACTATATATTCAAGCAGTGGTATCTTTTAGAGTTCAAAGTTCACTTCAGTAAATATTACTGTATATCAGATGTCCAGCCGTCTCGGTAGAGAGAGGGTGAGAGCAACTAGGAACTCCAGTGTGCAGGTTGCTTATGCTAGAAATACAGGGTGTAGTTTTAATGACTGCAGTTTTTGAAAATATTGTCGATCCAAATTTTGTATTTACCTATTATGTTGCATTGTGTTGCATGAACTCCACAGTAGGTAAATACAAAACTACAAAATGCACCTTATACCTGGGCCATTGTGCGTTGTACAGATTAGGCCATCAGTGATAATTTCAAAAGAAAAAAGGTTTACATACCCCACTTGTTCCTTCAACAAGGCTCTATCGATATGTGGAGGAGGCATATTCGAATAGCTTTAAAATGGTATATCTTCTAGTATGTCTTTTAATGTCCATTTCTTTCTTCAATTTCTATGAGTGCCTATAAAAACATGAACTTTTAGTTCCCATGCCATTGCAGAAAACATCATTTGTATCGTGCGTATGACTCTGTTATGTGGTTCTTCGTCGGTGATGCCGAGTTAGAGACGTGAATTGAGGAAAACAACCTAAGGTATAGACTGTGATCAGAGCAATAATGGATAGCTTCTCGTGCCATGAATATGGTTCTCAAATAAATCAGTCAATGTCCTCTCATCTTATTTCTCATGTACCTTGCGGTGTCAAGGTGAAGCACAAACAGCGGGAGAGTACCCGCCTATTGTTTACATGGTGGGCCTCTTCTTCTGGCTCCGTTTGGTAATCAGTCAATTAATATACAAATTAACAAATCAACAAATTAATACAAATAATCAATAAGTCAATTAATAAATTAATGTACCAATCAAATAATTAATACACCAATTAATCCTTAAACCAATCAATAGTTTAAAAGCGGTCTGTTTTACTGAAACGCAGACACAAAACTAAAGTGAGTGTAACATGCCTGGGTTCATTAACATTGGGCGTGATGGACCTAAGCGAAAGTGGTACTATATAAACAAGCTAACCGGCCCTGAGAAATAATAGACGGAGGTAAAATGAGGCTGGGTGGTAGGTCCCCAGAAAGGGCAAATAAGAAGACAGACGGGGAAGGTTGGAGGCAGTGAGTTAAAGGGGGGGGGGGGAGTCGAGGAGGCGTCAGCCCGCTAATGTGGTTGTGAGACAGACAGCTTGGACTGGGGAGTAGTGTTGTGTGGAGTCAGGGGACTGGATAGTTAGTTGAGGCCTAGACCCAGAGTGGGTTGGATCGAGTGAGTTCGGGCCGGGGAGAGTGGTGGGTTAGATTAAGAAGGCTTGGAGGAGGCAGTGTTTTTTGAGTGTTAGGTTGTGATGAGGATATATTCTGGAATTACTGTTACTGGATTTATATATGTGGCCTGTTTCCGTGTTCATTCATCATTAAAGGTATATTCTGTGCGCAAACGCAATCTTGTTCAGTGACTAATAGATGTGTACTACAGTAATGACTTGTGTTGTGGGATATGAGGCTAACCCAGCTTACACTCTGCAGTGATATAGAAGGAGCATCAGGATCTAGGCAACGACCAATCTCATTCTGTTGCAAAAGAGATTGTGACAGAGAGAAGAAAGTATATCATTAAAGTACAGGTCTTTGAAAACAACTGCTTGCATACAAATACATTACTACGTTTAGAACACATTAAATAAAAGACTGGCCACCTAATTGCTGATAACATAAATAAACGAAAAACCAGTTTGCCAGTATCATCATCATGTGCTTTGGCAACTCATTAGTCGTTTACTAACTGGTGTAGGGGATCATGCTTTTGAACACATCCCGTTCTCTGGCAAAATGTATCAGTTCATGAACCGGTATCTTGCGGAACATTGACGTATTGTTGTTCAATGTGTTCAGTTGTTATCTTTCTTTATTTGTTTTCACATTAATCTTACTATCAACATGTAGCAGGTCCTTGCAGCACGTCGACCTCATGATGTTGGACCGAGAACATTCTCGATCGTGTGCCAGTTCTCTTGCCTCGTGCACCGCTGTGCCAGAGTGTCTGCAATGTTCTGTGTACATCTTCGAGCTGGTTGACCCTCATTTCTTCTTCTATGAACCATGTCTTCCTTCACTGTTCTCGCTAAACCGGTGTATTTTATTGCAGTCAAACATACAAACTCCACCGCTGAACAAACACGACAGGAGGCTTCTTATAGTCAGAAGTGTCCCTTCTCGGATTGTTTCGGCCATTTGCCTTAGTGACATTCCTAGTGTCTTTATCCTGCCGTTTATACCATCGAGACGTTGAGCTGCTTCCCGCCTGTTCCACACCTGCGAATTGTGCCTGCTCCCGCGGCACACCTCCCTCTGGGAGGAGAGTATTGTGTACCCGGTGCTTCGTACCCTCACGCATATTCTAGCAACTTTGGCCGTGAGAATCTAGCTACTTCCCGTACCGTTCTCCACTGTCGTCGTTTCTATGCCTGCGGTTCGCTATGCATCAGT
>JACEFZ010006004.1:92500-117500 GCA_014155875.1 Cepaea nemoralis | reverse complement strand
TCCTTGGAGCTGGAAAAGGGACATCCAAAGAAGCCATGGGAGATAGCACTGGGTGTACTACCACTGAGTCTGAGGAGTAAACAGCTGACGTATAACTACCGGTTAAAGGTAGCACAAGACGAAGACCACCCTGGATACCAAACTTTCAGTGACAACCGCAGCAAATGGGGAGGCATCCGAATAGTAAATCTGCAAAGACCTGCAGGATGGGAAGCAACAGAGAAGATGCAGGAAGAAACCGTGCTAGCAGAAACCCTGAAACAGACAAGACGGTTCAAGCCAACAATAACACCATGGGAACTAACAGTCCCATTCACAGACACGAGCCACTCGAAGACCATCACCAAGACACGGAGGACACAGATGCAAGAGACGCTGCCGAGGCGTACATAGAAGAAATCAGTAAGGACAACCTCATAATATACACAGACGGGTCCGAGAACGAACAGGGAGAGGTAGGAGCAGGAGTAGTGGTCCCAGACTGGAAACTGAAGAAAAAGTTCAAACTAACAGACCAGACAGCAGAATGCACGGCCGAACTGATAGACATACTGAAAGGGCTAGAGACTGCAGCCGAAAAACCACCGCTGAGTCTGTGTATATTAACAGACTCCATGTCCTCAGTACAAACGCTCGGGAATTTCGCTAGAGGAAACAGACCCGACATAACAGAGGAGATATTAGCGACAGCCACCAACCTCAGGTACATGGGATGCCAAGTCACCATCGGATGGATATCCAGCTCACAGGGGTATCCGGGTAACGAACAAGCAGACAGAGCGGCGAAACGAGGACTAACCACAGTAATAAAATCAGCACAGGCCTAGGTAAAGTACAAGGAAAGAGTGTCATCAAAATCTACATACTCCAGGAATGGAGGAAACAGTGGCGAGACAGCGCTAGAGGTCGTCATGCATACCAGGTACTGGGCGAACCCAGCTACAAACCACAAGCCAAATCCAACATGAAAGCGCCGGCAAACAGACAGCTGTGGAAAATCAGACTTGGAAACTGGAAAGACGCAAGAGAAAACCAATTCTGCAGAGCATGCCTAGAAAACAACACCATTGAACATTATTTACTAGCATGCGACAAGTACAATAGTGAGCGAAGGGATCTAAGATATTACTTCCTCAAAACTAAGACGCCAATGACAATGACGGAGTGCTTAAACTACAAACAGCAAACCAGTAATACAGCGACTGGTCATACAGTTCATATACAGTACAGGGAAGGCCATATAACCTTTCTACATTGTATATATATATTTATTTGTATATTGTATTTTAAAAAAACCTATATATATATATATATATATATATATATATATATATATATATATATATATATATATATATATATATATATATATATATATATATACACTAGCAGACCCGGCCCGGCTTCGCCCAGTCCCTGGTGGGGAGCATCTCATTTAATTAATATAAGTAGTCATATAAGCTCCCGTTCCCGTTCCTGACGGTCTGTCTGTCTGTCTGTCTGTCTGTCTGTCTGTCTGTCTGTCTGTCTGTCTGTCTGTCTGTCTGTCTGTCTGACCCTGCCCGGCATCGCCTGGCTCCTGGTGTGGAGCATCTCATTTAATTCATATAAGTAGTCATATAAGCTCCCGTTTCCGTTACCGACTGTCTGTCTGTCTGTCTGTCTGTCTATCTGTCTGTCTGTCTGTCTGTCTGTCTGTCTGTCTGTCTGTCTGTCTGTCTATCTATCTGTCTGTCTGTCTGTCTGTCTGACCCTGCCCGGCATCGCCTGGCTCCTGGTGTGGAACATCTCATTTAATTCATATAAGTAGTCATATAAGCTCCCGTTCCCGTTCCCGACTATCTATCTGTCTGTCTATCTGTCTGTCCCTCCCTCTCTGTCTGTCTGTCTGTCTATCTGTCTGTCTGTCTAATCATTTATTGGTTGCGGTTAGAACAACCTTAGATAAACGGACAAAAAGCATTAGAAAGAGCACTTGAAAGATCTTTACATATTCCCCCAACAATTAACTTGGGTAAATGGAGCGGCGGCAGCAGCAGCAGAAGAAGAAGAAAAAGGAGGAGTAGGAGGAAGGAGGAGGAAGAGGGTAGGAGGAGGGAGGAGGAGGGAGGAGGAGGAGGGAGGAAGAGATAGGCAGAGAGAGTAGGAGGAGGGAGGAGGAGGAGTAGGGAGGAATAGGAGGAGGAGGAGGGATTAGGAGGAAGAGGGGGAAAGAGGAGAAGGAGGAGGAGGAAGGAGGAGGAGGGAGGAGGAGGAGTAGGAGGAGGAGGAGGGAGGAGGAGGGAGAAGGAGGAGGAGGAAGGAGGAGGAAGAGGGAGGAGGAAGAGGGAGGAGGAAGAGGGAGGAGGAAGAAGGAGAAGGAGGGAGAAGGAGGAGGAGGAGGAGGAAGGAGGAGAACGCAGGAGGAGGAGGAGGAGGGAGGAGGAGGAGGAGGAGAGAGGAGGAGGAGAGGAGGAGGAGGGAGGTGGTGGAGGAGAAGGAGGAGGAAGGAAGAGGTAGAAGGAGGAGGGAGAAGGAGGAGGGAGGAGGTAGGAGGGGGAGAAGGAGTAGCAGGAAGAATGATGAGGAGGGAGGAGAAGGAAGAGGGAGGAGGAGGGATGTGGAGGAAGGAGGAGGAGGGAGGAGGTAGAGGGAGGAGGAGGAGGGAGGAAAAAGGGAGGAGAGAGGAGGAGGTAGGAGGAAGAGAGGTGGAGAGAGGAGGAGGAGGAGTAGGGAGGAATAGGAGGGAGGAGGAGGGGGGAGGAGGGATTAGGAGGAGGAGGGGGGAAAGAGGAGAAGGAGGAGGAGGGAGGAGGAGGAAGAGGGAGGAGGAGGGAGGAGGAGGAGAGAGGAGGAGGAGAGAGGAGGAGGTATTAGGAGGAGGGAGAAGGAGGATGGAGGAGGGAGAGGGAGGAGGGGGAGGAGGAGGGAGGAGGAAGAGGGAGGAGGAGGAGGGAGGAGGAGGAGGGAGGAGGAGGAGGGAGGAAGAGGTAGAAGAAGGAGGGAGAAGGAGGAGGGAGGAGAAGTAGGGGGAGGAGGAGGAGGAGGAGGAATGATGAGGAGGGAGGAGGAGGAAGAGGGAGGTGGAGGGAGGAGGAGGGAGGAGATAGAGGGAGGGGGAGGAAAAGGGAGGAGAGAGGAGGAGGTAGGAGGTAGGAGGAGGAGGAAAAGGAAGGAGAAGGGAGGAGGAGGAAGAGGGAGGAGGAGTAGGAAGAGGGAGGAGGAGGATGGAGGAGGGAGAGGGTGAGGGCAAGAGGAAGAGGGTAGGAGGAGGAGGGGAGAGGAGGAGGAGGGATGTGGAGGAAGGAGGAGGAGGGATTAGGTAGAGGGAGGAGATGGAGGGAGGAAAAGGGATGAGGGAGGAGGAGAGAGGAGGAGGAGGAGGAGGAAGGAGGAGGAAGGGGGAGGAGGAGGAGGAAGAGGGAGGAAGAGGATGGAGGAGGAAGAGGGGGGAGAGGGAGGAGGGGGAGGGGAAGAGGAAGACGGTAGGAATTGGAGGAGGGGAGAGGAGGAGGAGGGAGAAGGAGGGGGTAGGAGAAGGGAGGGGGAGGAAGGAGGGGAAGGAGGGAGGAGGAGGAGGGAGGAGGCGGAGGGAGAAGGAGGAAGGAGGAGGAGGGAGAGGGAGGAGGGAGGAGGAGAGAGAATGAGGAGGGGAGGAAGGAAAGGGAGGTGGAGGAGGAGGGAGAAGGAGGAGGTTAGAGGGAGGAGGAGGAGGTAGAGGGAGGAGGAGGAGTATAACAGTAAGGGATTTAGGTTAGTAGTTATAGAGTTAATGAATGCTGCGCATTCATTAACTAATGGGGAAATAAAGTTAGTGAACGCGTGAGCACGAATGGGTTTAGGTATCCGGGGGTTGCTCACGCGTCACTTGGGATTCGGCCATTAGAAGAACAACAAAGATGTCTGTATTTACATCGGCAGCAGGAAAATGTAATTGATGACTCAATAAACCTTTTATACACTACAACGCGGAGTTTGTCATCTATATTGATGTCAGCCACTAACGATTCACAGCCAGGCCATGTTCACACTGTGCTATGACCTGATTTGGCGCCGATTATACCAAGATTTCTGAATCGTGCTGTCGCGGCCACTACTGATCACAGAGGTCCTCATAAAATAAATCAAATTGGAATATAGAAGTCAACAGAAGTCATGGAAGGTTGTGTTGAAGTCCTGCACTCTGGAGGAACAACTTATGTCGTATTTTCAAGTCTTTGTGATGGGGTTGATAGTTGTTAAAACCGCCACACAACACATAATGTTCCGAGTGGTGAAACAGAGCAGCCATCGTCATTGTTGAATCCTGTGTTGACCTGCTCGTTCTTTTCGAAACGTATGGATGTTCCAGATATGCTGCCGTGAAATCTGGTTTTGCTGGAACTGTCGATTTAACCGTTATCGTCTGAAGTACATTGAAGGTGACCTTGGTTGTCTGAAGATAAAGTCCGGAGTTGTTGGTCAACGTTTATAGTGAGCCGGCTCAATCAATCAATCAATCAATCAATCAATCAATCAATCAATCAATCAATCAATTGATTATTGTCTCGATCGTTGTCATTTCAAATCCAGACGAGCACAATCAGCGGCATGAAGACGACTAGAAGGGCCATTTTTCGGTGAAAGTAAGTCAGAAGGCACCGACTACGATTGAAGCGAGGAACCTAGCAAATACGCTCGTTTTTCCGTTTTTCTACAATCAGCGGCATGAAGAATATCGATTGAAGTGAGGAATCCAGAGGCTCTACCTTTTCTTTTCCTGCGAGAGAAGAAGACAACCTTCAATTTTGTCGATTGGGCATCATACTCCTTCAATTTTGTCGATTGGGCATCATACTCCTTCAATTTTGTCGATTGGGCGTCATACTCCTTCAATTTTGTCGATTGGGCATCATACTCTTTCAATTTTGTCGATTGGGCATCATACTCCTTCAATTTTGTCGATTGGGCGTCATACTCCTTCAATTTTTTCGATTGGACGACAACCATACTCTGCGAGACGCTGGAATTGGTCTAAAATTTTTACAACGGCAGATCATCAGTTTTGAATAAGAAAAACGATTGGATAAACGACAGGACTATAAGTATAGCAGGTATTGTTAAATTTTAGATTAAGATTTCCAACTGCTTGATTTAGGACATATTAATATATTAGATTGTTTGGTGCTGCTGTATTTTCCATTTCAGATTTTTTTTAGAATGGAAGCCCAAGATCTTTCACAAGTACTTAGTGGAGTTGGTAGGGCAATATCAAAGTTGGACTCGGTGTTAAGACAGCAAAGTGTAGTCAGTGATGTCGAGAGGTTTAATGGACAAGCGAGTCAATTTAAGAAATGGATTGTATCCATTGAGAAACATGCTTATCTAGTAAACGCTACGGATGAGGATAAAAAGAATTTGGCTTATAGAACTAGTGCAAGTCCTGTTTCTGATCATATAAGAAGAAAGATAGAAGCTGGAGGAGGTGAAACCTGGGAACAATTCAAAGACGACCTAGCTCACAAATATGCAGAGATTACTGACCCTCAACACGCATTCTCAGTGTTGCGACAGACGAGACAAAATACTACAGAAAGTGTGCAGCTATACAGTGATAGGTTGATCAATTTAGCCGAAGAGTCATTTTTGGGTCAGAATGTCCGAGCTGAGGAAGTGGAACGGATGTTGGTGGGGATTTTTGTCAGATGGACTGAAATTTAAATTAATGAGAGATAATCCTGCAAGGTTGTCACAAGCTGTAAATATAGCTATACAAGAGGAAAGCTTGAGAAGAAGGTTTAGATTGAGGGTAGGACGAGAGTTAGGTAGTAGTTCAGAAGATAGAATTGAAGAACCAATGGAAATAGGACAGTATAGATATGGATGGAGAAGAAGAAGGGGAGAAATACAGATGTTACAAGGAAACAGTAACGTATATAATCAAGGTAGAGAAAGACAAGTGAGAAATACTGTAAGAGACATGGTAGGTAACACAAATAACTCAAATGTGGTTTGTTGGGGGTGCCGCCAACGTGGACACATTTTTCGCTTCTGTGGTAACAGACGTGTCCAGTCGAATACACAAAATAATAGATGTGCTCAGACTAGTACACAGAATAGAACTGTAAATGGTAGATCATCAAATGGGAATTATGGAGAGGTGCAGAGAAATTGTATAAGGTCAGGAGATCAGGGAAATTGGCATCCCGCTTACTGAACAGGATCGGCAGTAAGGGTGAAAATAGTAAGGTCCAAAAGATGAATAAATATATTAAAAACCCAAATGATGAGTATAATAGGACATTTAGAAATAAAAAAACATAAGAAGTGGCCTCAACTTGGGGAGATAAAACAGTTGTCACTAAATATGATTGATCCTAGTTTATGTATTATAGAAATAGGGAAATATAAAATTAGAACATTAGTTGACTCGGGAGCGCAAGTTAGGGTGATTAAAGAAACATTTTTATATCGAATATTAAAAATATTAAAAATATTTAGAATTCAGGATAATCTTCATTCGGTAACTGGACAAAATTTAGAAGTGCTTGGCCAAACGATGATAAATTTTAAATTAGGAGGGATAAATGTTAGGCATATGTTCCATGTAGTCAAGGATTTAAATAGAAATATGATATTGGGTAGAGATTTTTTTATTGAAAAATGGGGTGAGACTTTATTTTGATTTACATAAATTAAAATTCCAAGATGTTTACGTGGATTTAGAAGAGGATATGCATGTGTCGACACTAGTTAGAGTCAAAACGACCATGAATTTGAAACCACAAACGGTTAATTTAATACAGGCAAAAATGAAAAAAAATCCGTACTTTTCGGTTGGACAAACAGTTAAAATAACGGAATTAGAGAGAGAAATAATAGATGAACCTGGCTTGGAAGTCACCGATGGGTTAATAATATTAGATAAACATCTCAGCTTTCCAGTGATGCTCCTAAACAATACAGGAAAAAATATTAAATTATATAGAGGCTGTGTAATCGCTAAAGTAGCGTATAATAATGATAACATGTTAACTATAGAAAAAGAAAACATGTTGGGAAATGATTATTCAGAAACTCCCATGGTCAGAAATAATGTCAGAAATAATTATAAAAGAAGCTGGAAAAGACGGAATGATGAATTGATCCATACATTCAAAAAATATCCATCTCAAATAGATACAGTAGACAAAAGGACAAGAGAACAAGAATTGTTATCACAGTTAAAAGCCCCACCGGAGAATAAAGAAATATTAGAACAATTAGGTGAAAGAAAACCAAGACGTTTTTGCAATTAATGATTTAGAATTGGGAAAAACTAGTACAGTTACAATGGAAATAGACACTGGAAATCATCCACCAATTAGTTTAAAACCATATAGAACTCCTTTAAGAAACAGAGAGATTGTAGAGAAGGCAATTGAAGATATGTTAAAAGCGGGAATAATAACAAGATCGAAGTCTGAGTGGTCATCTCCGATCGTAATTGTGACCAAGGTCGATGGTTCACATCGATTCTGTTGCGATTATCGGGCGTTGAACAAAATCACTAAGAATTTAGCGTACACATTGCTGGTGATTGATGATATTTTAGGCTTACTTAATGGCTCTACATTCTTCACTACACTAGACGCAAGATCATGATTCTGGTGTATCCCGATGTCGGAGGATGCTCAAAAGAAAAGTGCTTTCTGTACTCATATAGGTTCTTACGAATTTTTACGAATGCCATTCGGAGTTGGCACAGCTCCATCTCACTACATGTTATTAATAAATGAAGTATTACGTGGGTTTCAAAAGTTTGCGTTGGCATATATAGATGATATTTTAATATATACATCAGGAGACGTACAAGATCATCTAAAACATGTAAAATTGGTATTTGATAGGCTAAGAATACACGATGTTAAGTTGAAATTGAGTAAGTGTGAATTCTTAAAAACAGAAACCAAATATTTAGGGTACATTATTAATAGAGAGGGAATTAAGCCTGATCAAAATAAAATTAAAGTGATTAGAGATTTATCTTCTCCGACCAACGTGAGAGAAGTTCGAGCTTTTATAGGTATGACCGGGTATTATAGACGATTCGTTCCAAATGTTGCACAGATAGCAGAACCTATTATAAAATTGACCTGTAAATATGCAAGGTGTAAGTGGACTGAAGATTGTCAGAAGGCGTTCGATTTTAAAAAAAATAGCTTAACAACAGTTCCACTATTGGCACATCCAGATTTAAATAAACAATTGGTTTTGTATACAGATGCTTTAGATAATGCCATAGGAGCATGTTTAACACAACCGTATGAAGGAGAAGACTCAGGAATACCAGGAGTTAAGAATGAAAGACCAATCTATTTCTAGTCGCATAGACTTAGAAAATCTCAGCGAAAATGGGCGACTATTGAGAAGGAGGCCTACGCTATACACTATGCTCTCCAAAAACTAAATTATTATCTACACAACGCCAATTTCATTATTAAAACTGATCACATGCCATTAAAGTCTATATTAGAAGCACCAATACAAAATAGGAAAATACAAACATGGGCACTAAATTTACAGGGATACAATGCTAAAGTAGAGTATATTTCAGGAAAACATAATACATGCGCTGATTTATTGTCTAGAATTCCACATACAACAATATCTGAAACCACTACTCAAGATGAGGGAGAACCAGAAATTGACGACAGGAATTGGCAAGTAAATATATTAGATTCTGCTAAAATAAATTGTAAAAGCTCACAGACAGAACAAGATTCTGAATCAATAGAGGAAGATACACAGTTGATGAATTTTGATATGAAAAATGAACAGGAATTAGATCCAAAAATAATACAGATTAAACAAAAATTGAAAGAAACAGGGGAAAACAGTTTTAAAAGAAAATTCTTAGAGCTGCAAGAAGACAGTCAATTATATTATGTCGGTGAAAAAGGTGAGGGATTAAGAAAATATATTCCGAAACATTTAGAACGGGAAATTTTAAAGGCATATCATGATAATAATGGTCATTTTGGACGAGATAAGTTAGTTAAGGCTATTAGCAGTAAATATTACTGGCCGAATTTATTTAAAAGCGTATATGAATATGTTGATGCATGTGAAAAGTGTAGGTTAAGAAACATGAAGATAATTAAATGTCCCTTACAAGATACAGATATTCCTCAATTTCCAATGCAGAAAGTGAGTTTGGATATTTCAGGTCCTCATCCAAAAACATTATCGGGAAATGTATATCTACTACATATCATAGATTCATATAGTCTCTGGCCAGAAGTTTATCCAATTCCAGACAAGAGTTCTGATTCTGTTATAAATATGTTTTTACAAGAATTTATACCAAGGTTTGGGTGTCCACAGACAATACTTACAGACAATGGGAAAGAATTTGTAAATAGAAAGTTTGAAAAATTGTTAAAAGATTTGAATATAAAGCACATAAAAACTTCGTACTACAGACCATCTTCGAATGCCAAAAATGAGAGACAACATAGAACATTGTACAATATACTGGCGAAAAATGTAGAAGAACACGATATGGATTGGGATCTTTACTTGGGAATAGCATTGGGGGCGATCCGTACACACCAAAATGAAGGAACAGGTTTCTCACCATTTTACCTACTACATGGAAGAGAACCAATATTACCGATTGACAATTTATTAAAGCCTAGAAGAAAATATATGGGGGAGGAGTTTCAGGAAATGAGGTTGCAAGAAATGCACAAAGCACATACACGTTTAAGAAATAATATAATTAAGGCTCGAGAAAGACAGAAGAAATACACAAATAAAAATGCACACTTACAGGAGTTTAACATAGGTGATAGATTTTATTACAAAAAAACATAGGAGAAACTCTAAGTTTGATGCTCATTGGGTCCCGGGATATTATATTTTAGAAAAAAAGGGTCCAGTATCATATACTATAAAAAATCAAATTACAGGGCATGTTGCACGTTCACATGTAGAATATTTAAGACGGGATAATGAGGAAAAAGTTGCAGAGGATAATAATAACAATTATTATTCAGAAGAATTATTTTCAGATGGACAGATTGTCAGACGAACGGAATATCCGATACCTATAGAAAATGGGAGAGAATTGGTACAAAAACAAATAATAACAGCATCTACTACTGGTGAACAAGAAGAAACAATACCAAAAACGATCGTGACAGAGGAAAACAACACGTATGACGGTTATAATAGTGAAGAATCGATCAAAGAAAAAATATACGCTCCATTTATGAATACTAGACAGGCAGTAAAAAGAAAGTTAGATAGACAAAAAGAAAGAGAAATGAAAAGGCAAAGAAAATTTAGAGAAAATTCCTCAAGTGATGAAGATATGCCACTATTTGAAAGATCATTAAGACATCAAGGTAGAAAGATTAGATTGGATTTAGAAAGGAAAAGATTAGCAGTTGCTAGTAATGGGTATACAGACGCGGAACAAGAGATGGATGAAGAGTCAGAAACTGATGAGGATGGTGCTATGAAAGAAGATATTTCTCCTCGGGAAGATGACGACATTGATGTAGAGATTGCACTTATAGAAAAAAATTTGGAATTATTAATAAAATGGAGAAGTGATGAATAGCTTGGTAGAATATTCTGCAGATTGCAGATAGAAGAAGAAGTTGGACACGGTAATTGTGAATTTCAAATGAAGAAGGTTAGCAAATAACTTAATCAAGAGTTGTTGAGAGTTGTCGTGATGAGTAGACATAATATGGTATTAAGTTAGGAGTGATTGATATATGCTTTATTATCATTTTGATTTTTAAGTTTGAAGTGTTGAGTTTTTCTTAGACGGAAAATGATTGATTAGTAGTCATAATATATTATGGTGTATGTATATATATGATTTTTCATTTCATCACATATGTTTATTTTGAATAATGTGTGGGGATAAAAATGATGTCAAAGAATGAGGGGGTTGATATTGTTTGCTCTATTGTTTTGACTTCAGTTGTTCTTTATAAAATGTGATGATATGTTATCTTAGCTGTTTAATTTTACAAAGCTTTGGTTTTTTTTTTGAGTTACCCTGGGTGTGTTTAAAATAATTTCTAGGTTGACGTTCAGTTATGGGGAAAAATGAAGAGTTGTTTTTGGGAGTTTGCAGAAAATATGAAACATGGAGTAAGGGCCATGCTTCGTTTTATGAATTTTGTGACTTGAAGTTGAGTTGCTTAACGTGTATAACGTTTATAAATAGAGGGTGAAACATGATTGAGTTAAGGGGGAAGTTGTGGTGATTAGCGAAGCAACTCAGTATGTTGTAGAGAAAGTAATGGAGGAGTATATTTAAAAGTGGCTGGGGTTGTCAGCAACAATTGATAATTACATGGGGGTTGGAAAGAGTTAAACCGTTAAAAATGGTTTGGGGGATTGAATTAGGGACTACATTAGACGGTTCGTAATGTAAATACATGGATTGAAAGCCATGGATGAGGGGAATGACGGGCGATACTGGGTAGATGGGAGTTGAAATAGGAGCTGGGTTGAACAGCGTTTAATGGGAGAATATGGGGGGAATGCCAGGTTGAATTTTGGCATTTAAATAAGTGGACTCTGGAGGTTTTGAAGGAATGGTTGAACTTGACGAGGTGAATAATACAAAAGGTTGTAGTTTTGGATTAACATAACTTTTTGATAACAAAAATTATTATTGACGGCAATAAAGATAAATTTTGAAAACTTTATTTTATAAAGTTTTGAGAATGCATGGGAAGAGAAATGTGATTACTTCTTACTATTTTATTACTTTCTAATTTTCTTCGGTGCGCACCAAACCAATCTAAACGAAACTTTTTTCTGTCTATCCTGGAATAGTGAGAATGTGATTAAGTGAGAAAAAGATAAGGAAAATATCTTCAATTATTGTCAATCATAATTTAGATGGACACTTTAAAAGCGGTTCGCTTATAGAGAGTTTTGTAGAGAGTTTTGTAGGGAGTTTTGTAGAGAGTTTTGTAGAGAGTTTTGTAGGGAGTTTTGTAGAGAGTTTTGTAGAGAGTTTATAGTAGGGTTTTGTATTACTGACATTGTATAAAGTATGTCTCTGGTTAGCGTTTGGCTATGATGAGATAGGAAGATGAGATTTGAATTATGAAATATATGTTGAGGGATTGTTGGGTAGGATCGGTATAGAAGAAGAAATATTTCAGTATTGAGTTAAGTGTTTAAGGGTTGGCGTTGAGACTTTTCCAGAGAAAAAGTCTTTTTTGAAGAAGGGGAGGTATATAACAGTAAGGGATTTAGGTTAGTAGTTAGAGAGTTAATGAATGCTGCGCATTCATTAACTAATGGGGAAATAAAGTTAGTGAACGCGTGAGCACGAATGGGTTTAGGTATCCAGGGGTTGCTCACGCGTCACTTGGGATTCGGCCATTAGAAGAACAACAAAGATGTCTGTATTTACATCGGCAGCAGGAAAATGTAATTGATGACTCAATAAATCTTTTATACACTACAACGCGGAGTTTGTCATCTATATTGATGTCAGCCACTAACGATTCACAGCCAGGCCATGTTCACACTGTGATATGACGAAGGAAAGGGAGGAGGAAGAGGAGAAGGGAGGAGGAGGAGGGTGGAGGGAGGAGTAGGAGGTAGTGGGAGGAGGAGGAGGGAGTAGGATGGAGGAGGAAGAGGGAGAAGGAGGGAGGAGGAGGAGGGAGGAGGATGAGGGAGAAGGAGGCAGGAGGAGGGAGAGGGAGGAGGAGGGAGGAGGATGAGGGAGAAGGAGGCAGGAGGAGGAGGAGGGAGAGGGAGGACGAGGGAGGAGGAGGGAGGAGGCGGAGGGAGAAGGAGGAAGGAGTAGGAGGGAGGAGGATGGAGGAGGAAGGGAGAGGAAGAGGGAGAAGGAGGAGGGAGAGGGAGGAGGGAGGAGGAGGAGGTAGAGGAGGTAGAGGGAGGAGGAGGGAGGAGGAGAAGAGAGGATGAGGGAGTTCGCCGTTCCGAATTCATACTCGTCTAGGTTCTGTGATTTCGGTCCTTCCATTGATTGTTCTCCCTTCTACACGATAAAAATATGAATTGTTATTGATATTGCAGTGGCATGGAGGCATATATATCAGCAGCAGAGTTGATCCAGAAAACCAAAGACTGAGATCTACGGAGAACCATGAACGCCTACGCCAGCCGGCACGGCACTTGATGATGATGATGATTGCCGTGTGACGATTCTGTGTAGTCACGTCATTTTCTTCGCTTGTCCTAGCGTTTTGGTTCGGGGATTCTTTCATCATCATCATCATATATTTACGTACGTATTAAGGGAGGGGGAGGAGGGAGGAGGAGGAAGAAGAAACAAAGATATGACAGTTGGCAGCGCTGGAATGAGAGGAATTCGTGTAGAAAATTTCATCTCAATCGGATGTTCCGTTCGCGAACGCATAAAGGACATACATACAGACATACACATCCACACACATTGCCTTTTATATATAAGATACTAGCTGACCCGGCCCGGCTTCGCCCATACCTTGGTGGGGAACATCTCATTTAATTCATATAAGTAGTCATATAAGTTCCCGTTCCCGTTCTGTCTATCTGTCTGTCTATCTGTCTGTCTGTCTGTCTGTCTGTCTGATCTGGCCCGGCTTCGCCCAGCCCCTGATGGGGAGCATCTAATTTAATTCATATAAGTAGTCATATAAGTTCACGTTCCCGACTGTCTGTCTGTCTGTCTGTCTGTCTGTCTGTCTGTCTCTGTCTTGTCTGTCTGTCTGTCTGTCTGTCTGCCTGTCTGTCTAATCATTTATTGGTTGCAGATAGAACAACCTTAGATAAACGAAGACCAACTTACAAAAAGCATTAGAAAGAGCACTTGAAAGATCTTTACACCTTCCCCTACAATTAACTTGGGTAAATGGAGCAGCGGCAGCAGCAGCAGCAGAAGAAGAAAAAGGAGGAGTAGGAGCTGGGAGGAGGAAGAGGGAGGTGGAGGAGGGAGGAGGAGGGAGGAGTAGGAGGGAGGAAGAGATAGGCGGAGAGAGGAGGAGGAGGGAAGAGGAGGGAGGAGGAAGGAGGAGGAGTAGTAGGGAGGAATAGGAGGGAGGAGGAGAGATTAGGAGGAGGAGAGAGGAGGGAGGAGGAGGAGGAGGAGGAAGAGGAGGAAGGAGGAGGAAGGAGGAGGAGGGAGGAGGATGAGGGAGGAGGAGGAGGGAGGAGGAGGAGGCAGGAGGAGGGAGGAGGGGGAGGAGGGGGGAGGAGGGAGGAGTAATAGGGAGGAGGAAGAGGGAGGAGGAAGGAGAAGGAGGAGGAGGAGGGAGAAGAAGAACGCAGGAGGAGGAGGGGGAGGAGGAGGGAGGAGGAGAGGGAGGAGGAGGGAGGAGGAGGGAGGAGGACGAGGGAGAAGGAGGAGGGAGGAGGAGGAAGAGGGAGAGGAGGAGGGAGTAGGAGGAGGGAGGAGAAGGAGGGGGAGGAGGAGGGAGGATGAGGAGGGAGGAGGAGGAAGAGGGAGGAGGAGGGATGTGGAGGGAGGAGGAGGGAGGAGGAGAGAGGAGGAGAGAGGATGAGGAGGGAGGAGTAGGGATGAGGAGGAGGAGGAGAGAGGAGGAGGAGGGAGGAGGAGGAGGGAGGAAGAGGGAGGAGGAGGAGGGAGGAGGGGAGGACGTAGGAGGAGGAGGGAGGAGGAGGAGGAGTAGGAGGAGAGAGGAGGAGAAGGGAGGAGGAAGGAAGCGGAGTGATTAGGAGGAGGGAGGAGGGCGAGGAGGCAGGAGGAGGAAGAGGGAGGAGGAGGAAGGAGGAGGAGGAAGGAGGAGGAAGAGGGAGGAGGAGGAGAAAGAGGGAAGAGGAGGATGGAGGAGGGAGAGGGAGGAGGGGGAGGGGAAGAGGAAGAGGGTAGGAGGTGGAGGAGGGGAGAGGAGGAGGAGGATTATAACGCATATGCCTGATAGATTTAATAATGGCTGAAGGTGTTCCACTGTCTTCTTAGAGTTGGCGACAGTGTAAAGAAATATAAAATCTTCAAACTTGATAGAGATAAGGTAACTATTATTTATTTATTCTTTAAGCATAAAAAGATGAGTTACAATGTTATGCATTATGCATTATTTTTATGAAAACTTTGAAAATGCCTTAAAGATTGTATCACTATTTATTATAACTCATATGCCGGTATATAACTATAGACAAAGAGTTTATAAATCTTTGAAAACGATGCCACAATATGACTATAAGTTATACAGAAAAGTTATGCCCCTTGAAATAACTTTTACAGAGTTAAGTCCCCTCGCTGTATATAAATTACAATGTAAAATGAAAAATTAAATAATATTAAGTAAGCAGCGATTTCACACTAAAAAAATACCACAGTGGGCTTTGCTGAAATGACAGGAAGACGTGTAGAAAATTTCATCTCAATCGGATGGGTCGTTCGCGAACGCATAAAGGACATACAGACATACAGACTAGCAGCAGAAGAAGAAGAAAAAGGAGGAGTAGGAGCTGGGAGGAGGAAGAGGGAGGTGGAGGAGGGAGGAGGAGGAGGGAGGAAGAGATAGGCGGAGAGAGGAGGAGGAGGGAAGAGGAGGGAGGAGGAAGGAGGAGGAGTAGGGAGGAATAGGAGGGAGGAGAGGGATTAGGAAGAGGAGGGAGGAGGATGAGGAGGGAGGAGGGGAGGAGGAGGGGGAGGAGGAGTAGGGAGGAGGAGGGAGGAGGAAGAGGGAGGAGGAAGAGGGAGGAGGAAGGAGAAGGAGGAGGAGGGAGAAGGAGGGAGGAAAAGAACGCAGGAGGAGGAGGGGGAGGAGGAGGAGGGAGGAGGAGGGAGATGGAGGAGGAGGGAGGAGGAGGCAGGAGGAGGAGAGAGGAGGAGGAGGGAGGAGGCGGAGGGAGAAGGAGGAGGGAGGAAGAGGGAGGAGGAAGAGGGAGAAGGAGGAGGGAGGAGAAGGAGGGGGAGGAGGAGGAGGGAGGATGAGGAGGGAGGAGGAGGAAGAGGGAGGAGGAGGGAGGAGGAGGGAGTAGGAGGGAGGAGGAGAGAGGATGAGGAGGGAGTAGGAGAAGGGAGGAGGAGGGATGAGGAGGAATGAGGAGGAAGGGAGGAGGGGGAGGAGGTAGGAGGAGGAGGGAGGAAGAGGGAGGAGGGAGGAGGAGTGATTAGGAGGAGGGAGGAGGGCGAGGAGGTAGGAGGAGGAAGAGGGAGGAGGAGGAAGGAGGAGGAGAAAGAGGGAGGAGGAGGGAGAGGGAGGAGGGGGAGGGGAAGAGAAAGAGGGTAAGAGGAGGAGGATGAGGGGAGAGGAGGAGGAGGAGGATTATAACGCATATGCCTGTAGATAACTGCAGCGAAAAGGTGGGTCTGTCTATCTATCTGACCCGGCGTGGCTTCGCCCAGCTCCTGGCGGGTAGCGTCTCATTAAATTCATACAACAAAAACAAAGTAACTTAAAAGAATGTCCTTCCACACACCATCCATTATTTTTAATGAAAACTGTTTCTAATCACCTACATGACTGTAGATAGCTTCTTAAGCATAAAAAGATGAGTTACAATGTTATGCATTATGCATTATTTTTATGAAAACTTTGAAAATGCCTTAAAGATTGTATCATTATTTATTATAACTCATATGCCGGTACATAACTATAGACAAAGAGTTTATAAATCTTTGAAAACGATGCAACAATATGACTATAAGGTATACAGAAAAGTTATTAAAAGTTATGCCCCTTGAAATAACTTTTACTAGAGTTAAGTCCCCTTGCTATATAGAAATTATAATGAAAAATGAAAAATTAAATAATATTAAGTAAGCAGCCGATTTTCACACTAAAAAATATCACAGTTGGCAGCGCGGAGAATGAGAGGAAGACGTGTAGAAAATTTCATCTCAATCGGATGGACCGTTCGCGAACGCATAAAGGACATACATACATACAGACGGAGATTGCCTTTTATATATAAGACTAGCTGACCCGGCCCGGCTTCGCCCAGTCCCTGGTGGGGAGCATCTCATTTAATTCATATAAGTAGTCATATAAGTTCTCGTTCCCGTTACCGACTGTCTGTCTGTCTGTCTGTCTGTCTGACCCGGCCCGGCATCGCCCAGCTCCTGGTGTGGAGCATCTCATTTAATTCATATAAGTAGTCATATAAGTTCCCGTTCCCGACTGTCTATCTGTCTGTCTGTCTGTCTATCTGTCTGTCTATCTGTCTGCCTGACCCTGCCCGGCTTCGCCCAGCCCCTGATGGGGAGCATCTCATTTAATTCATATAGTAGTCATATAAGTTCCCGTTCCCGTCTGTCTGTCTGTCTGTCTGTCTGTCTGTCTCTCCCTCCCTCTCTGTCTGTCTGTCTGTCTGTCTGCCTGTCTGTCTAATCATTTATTGGTTGCAGTTAGAACAACCTAGATAAACGAAGATCAACTTACAAAAAGCATTAGAAAGAGCACTTGAAAGGTCTTTACATCTTCCCCAACAATTAACTTGGGTAAATGGAGCGGCGGCAGCAGCAGCAGCAGAAGAAGAAAAAGGAGGAGTAGGAGCTGGGAGGAGGAAGAGGGAGGAGGAGGGAGGAAGAGATAGGTGGAGAGAGGAGGAGGAGGGAACAGGAGGGAGGAGTAGGAGTAGGGAGGAATAGGAGGGAGGAGGAGGGATTAAGAGGAGGAGAGAGGAGGAGGAGGGAGGAGGAGGAAGGAGGAGGTAGAGGGAGGAGGAGGAGGAGAGAGGAGGAGGAGAGAAGAAGAGGAGGGAGGAGAAGGAGGGAGGAGGAGGAGGGAGGAGGAGGAGGGAGGAGGGGGAGAGGGAGGAGGAGGAGGGAGGAAGAGGGAGGAGGAGGTGGGAAGGATGGAGGAGGGAGGAGGAGGAAGAAGAGAGGAGTAGAAGGGAGGAGAAGGGAGGAAGGAGGAGGGAGGAGGGGAGGAGGAGTAGGGAGGAGGAGGAAGAGGGATGAAGAGGGAGGAGGAGGAGGAGGAGGGAGGAGGAAGAGGGAGGAGGAAGGAGGAGGGAGCATGAGGGAGGAGAAGAACGCAGGATGAGGGGGAGGAGGAGGAGGAGGAGAGGGAGATAGAGGGAGGATAGAGGAGGAGGGAGGAGGAGGAGGAGAGAGGAGGAGGAGGGAGGAGGCGGAGGTAGGAGGAGGAGGGAGGAGGAGGGAGGAGGTAGAGGGAGGAGGAGGAGGAGGAGGAGGAGGAGGAGGAGGAGGGAGGAGGAGGAAGAGGGAGGAGGGATGGAGGAGGAGGAGGAGGGAGGATGGAGGGAGGAGGTAGAGGGAGGAGGAGGGAGGAGGAGAGAGGATGAGGAGGAGGAGGAGAAGGAGGAGGAGGGATGAGGAGGGAGGAGGAGAGGGATGAGGAGGGAGGAGGAGAGGAGGAGGAGGAGGATAAGAGGAGGAGGAGGAGGTAGGTGGAGGAGGGAGACAAAGGGAGGAGAAGGAGGAGGAGGAGGAGGAGGGATGAGGGGAGGACGTAGGAGGAGGAGGAGGAGTAGAAGGGAGGAGGAAGGAAGCGGAGTGATTAGGAGGAGGAGGAGGGCGAGGAGGTAGGAGGAGGAAGAGGGAGGAGGAAGAGGGAGGAGGAGGAGGAAGAGGAGGAAGGAGAAGGAGGGAGGAGAAGAACGCAGGAGGAGGAGGGGGAGGAGGAGGAGGAGGGAGGAGGAGGAAGAGGGAGAAGGAGGAGGGATGTGGAGGGAGGAGGAGGGAGGAGGAGAGAGGATGAGGAGGGAGGAGGAGAAGGGAGGAGGAGGGATGAGGAGGAGGGAGGAGGAGGAGGGAGGAGGGGGAGGGAGGAAGGGGATGAGGAAGGAGGAGGGATGAGGGGGAGGACGTAGAATTAGAAGGAGGGAGGAGGAGTGAGTGGGAGGAGAGAGGAGGAGAAGGGAGGAGGAAGGAAGAGATGTGATTAGGAGGAGGCGAGGAGGTAGGAGGAAGAGGGAGGAGGAGGGAGGAGGAGGAGGAGAAGAAGGAGGAGGAGAAAGAGGGAGGAGGAGGAGGGAGAGGGAGAGGGGAAGAGGAAGAGGGTAGAAGGAGGAGGAGGGGAGAGGAGGAGGAGGATTTTAACGCATATGCCTGTACATAACTGCAGCGAAAAGGTGGGTCTGTCTATCTATCTGACCCGGCGTGGCTTCGCCCAGCTCCAGGCGGGTAGCGTCTCATTAAATTCATACAACAAAAAAAGTAACTTAAAAGAATGTCCTTCCACACACCATCCATTATTTTTAATGAAAACTCTTTCTAATCACCTGCATGACTACAGTAACTTCTTAAGCATAAAAAGATGAGTTACAATGTTATGCATTATGCATTATTTTTATGAAAACTTTGAAAATGCCTTAAAGATTGTATCATTATTTATTATAACTCATATGCCGGTACATAACTATGGACAAAGAGTTTATAAATCTTTGAAAACGATGCAACAATATGACTATAAGTTATACAGAAAAGTTATTAAAGTTATGCCCCTTGAAATAACTTTTACAGAGTTAAGTCCCCTCGCTGTATAGAAATTACAATGAAAAATGGAAAATTAAATAATATTGGGTAAGCAGCCGATTTCACACTAAAAAAATATGACAGTGGGCTGCGCTGGAATGAAAGGAAGACGTGTAGAAAATTTCATCTCAATCGGATGGGCCGTTCGCGAGCGCATAAAGGACATACGGACATACAGACAGACGGAGATCGCCTTTTATATATAAGAAGATATATATATAATATATATATATATATATATATATATATATATATATATATATATATATATATATATATATATATAAACCTGTTGTCCTGAGGGTGACAGCTTGAGTGTGGCGTGGTTAGTGGTAGATTTGTGGGTTGGCTCCTCCGGAAGGGCTCCTGAACGGGGCTGACAGTTAGATCGGGTCGTCTTGTTGTGGCACCAACCCATACACCGATGACGAAAACAAGAAAGCGAACTTAGAGGCGTACAGCAGCTGACCGGAGGGACAACTTGAGACTTGCACTTGAACTCTCTGCCTTTGCCTACATCGAGTCCTTATGATGACTGGACATAACCGGGACCAGCCCCGGCGAGGACAACACAAGAAACAACAAGCACTTAGTAGGCGCGACCAAGGACCGGTCTTTATCACGACCAGCATAAGACAGAAAGAAAATAACCAGATAGCACAAAATAACTTCATCCGACGAACAGAGCGGAACCAATAAAAACAGTATAAATTAGGACTAACAGTCCAGACAACCACGGATCTCAACAATAACCACCGCTGAGGAAGCAGGTTAGACGAGACCGAATTTGAAATTGTTGTTTTTTGAAAATTGGAACTAGAACGTAGTAGTAGTAGTAGTAGTAGTAGTAGTAGTAGTAGTAGTAGTAGTAGTAGTAGTAGTAGTAGTAGTAGTAGTAGCAACAGCAGCAGCAGCAACAACAGCAGCAACAACCGCAGCAGCATCAGTAGTAGTAGTAGTAGTAGTAGTAGTAGTAGTAGTAGTAGTAGTAGTAGTAGTAGTAGTAGTAGTAGTAGTAGTAGTAGTGGTGGTGGTGGTGGTGGTGGTGGTGGTGATAGTAGTAGTAGTAGTAGTAGTAGTAGTAGTAGTAGTAGTAGTAGTAGTAGTAGTAGTAGTAGTAGTAGTAGTAGTAGTAGTAGTAGTAGTAGGAATCATTATTTAATGGTAGAAGTAGTAGCTGTAGTAGTTCTTCTTCTTTCGTTCGCTTGAAATATGTCTATAACTGCAGTGCTGTCTCTTGTATGAATTTAACTGTCTTTTTCAGTTCGCACAGCGGTCCATAGAGTTTATCTTCCACTGTCGTCTCTTTAGGCCAGAAGGTTTGCCTAGATCTTATATATAAATTAGGATGTGTGTGGATATGTATGTCTGTATGTCCTTTATACGTTCGCGAACGGCCCATCCGATTGAGATGAAATTTTCTACACGCCTTCCTTTCATTCCAGCGCTGCCAACTGTCGTATTTTTTTTTTCTTCTTCCTCCTCCTCCCTCCTCCCATTCCCAAAATACGTACGTAAATATATGATGATGATGATGAAAGAATCCCCGAACCAAAACGCTAGGGAAAGGGAAGAAAATGACGTGACTACACAGAATCGTCACACGGCAATCATCATCATCATCAAGTGCCGTGCCGGCTGGCGTAGGCGTTCAACTCTGCTGCTGATATATATGCCTCCATGCCACTGCAATATCAATAACAATTCATCTTTTTATGTGTAAGGAAGTTATCTACAGTCGTGTAGAAGGGAAGAACAATCAATGGAAGGACCGAAATCACAGAACCTAGACGAGTATGAATTCGGAATGGCGAACTCCCTCCTCCTCTCTTCTCCTCCTGCCTCTACCTCCTCCCCTCCTCCTCCCTCTACCTCCTCCCTCCACCCTCCTCCTCTTCCTCCTCCCTCTACCTCCTCCCTCTCCCTCCTCCCTCCTCCTTCTCCCTCTTCCTTCTCCCTCTTCCTCTCCCCTCCTCCTCCATCCTCCTCCCTCCTACTCCCTCCGCCTCCTCCCTCCTACTCCCTCTACCTCCTCCCTCCTCCTCCCTCTACCTCCTCCCTCCACCCTTGAGTAGGTTTTGGTGGCTTTCTGACTGATTTGATCATTCTTTTCTTTTGGTGGTATGTAACGGGCACATCAGGCTGTTCTTCTTTGGCTCCTTCCTTAGCGAATTGATCAGCTCTGTCGTTTCCGGGTACTCCATAGTGGGATGGTATCCACTGTATGGTGACCTTATGCTGACTGCTAATTTCAGAAAGTAGTGTCCTTAGTCGGGAACGGGAACTTATATGACTACTTATATGAATTAAATGAGATGCTCCCCACCAGGAGTTGGGCGATGCCGGGCCGGGTCAGACAGACAGACAGATAGATAGTCGGGAACGGGAACTTATATGACTACTTATATGAATTAAATGAGATGCTCCCCACCAGGGGCTGGGCGAAGCCGGGCCGGGTCAGACAGACAGACAGACAGATAGACAGACAGACAGACAGATTGTCGGTAACGGGAACGAGAACTTATATGACTACTTATATGAATTAAATGAGATGCTCCCCACCAGGGTCTGGGCGAAGCCGGGCCGGGTCAGCTAGTATGTTATATTTTGGGCAGTCTTGGAGTAAGTGCTCTGCTGTCTGCGACGCCGATCCACATGTGCACATGGCTGTTTCACCAATCTTGAATTTTGTATACATGTGGTTGCGTAGTCTATTGTGTCCTGTTCTGAGGCGCAGAATAATGACTTGTTCTGGTCTGTCCATAACGTGGTAGTCATCTTGAGTAGGTTTTGGTGGCTTTCTGACTGATTTGATCATTCTTTTCTTTTGGTGGTATGTAACGGGCACATCAGGCTGTTCTTCTTTGGCTCCTTCCTTAGCGAATTGATCAGCTCTGTCGTTTCCGGGTACTCCATAGTGGGATGGTATCCACTGTATGGTGACCTTATGCTGACTGCTAATTTCAGAAAGTAGTGTCCTTAGTACTGGCAATTTCCCAGACAGGAGCGCCTCGAGTACTGATTTTGTATCTGTCAATAGCACCACAGGTTTTGTACCATTGTTGGTATTTAGTAATTTCTCTGTTGCTATCTTGATGGCCTCAATTTCAGCATCATAGTTACGGCAGTACTTTCCTGTCGGTACTCTGGCTGTGTCCCTAGTATTATTTGGGTATTCTATGTACACTCCCGCTCCTCCATTTCAAACAGCATTTTGTGCTGACCCATCTGTGTAGACTCGGATCCAGAGGTCCTGTGGGTATTCGTCATCAAGGAAGCTGAGAGTGGCTGTTCTGTGCTGCACACTGTTCTGTTCTTCCTTGTCAAATATTCCTCTCACTTTTGTCTGGATTTGTAATGATAGTCTATGTTCATCTTTCCATGGAGTTCGCTCTGGAATAGTTGTTAGGGGGATACCAACTGTGGGCAGATCGGTGGTTTCTCTGCAGAGTCGTTTGGCCTGGTGGATAAAACTACTACTTTTCAACCGCCCCATAGCTATGTTTTCAAATCTGTTCTTCATAGGGTGGCCTGGCAAGCTGAGGAACTTTTCTGATTGTATTAGTGTTTTCGTATATCAGCGCTCTCTCAGTGCTTGTGTCCTCCCCATCTTCTCCATTTCCATTACAGGGGTTGATCTCATCCCTCCTGTGGTGACTCTAAGTGCTTGATTTTGCACCTTGTCCAGCTCTTGTAGTGTGGTTTTTGATGCTGAACACCACGCAGTTGACCCATATTCCAGGTGTGGTCGTATGCTCTGTTGGTAAACTTTGCTAAGTATTTTCCCACTGGCTCCCCATGTGGTTCCACTTAGCTTTCTCAGGATGGCTATTTTCCTTCTGGCTTTTGCTACTGCTTTGTTGATGTGCTTTCTCCATGTCAGCTTGCCATCAAATGTTACTCCAAGGTATGTTGGTTCTTTATCTTCTCTTAGGGGTGTTTCATTTATCTGGATCATCCCTGCCTTTTGTTTTGGAAAGAGGGTAAATAGGGTGGTGCTGCACTTGTCAGTGTTTATGCTGACATACCATCTATTTGCCCATGCAGCAAGTGTATCTACATCTCTTTGTAGCAATTTGGTGGCCACTGATGCATGTTCATTTGTGCTCCATAGAACCAGGTCATCGGCGTACATTGCCGCGTTAATTCCATGCGGTAGATTAGCAACGAGATCATTGATGAAGATTAGAAAAAGTGTGGGGGACAAGACTCCGCCCTGGGGAACACCGTGACGCAGTAGTACTTTCTTGCTCTTGAGTCCGTCTATCTGTACTCGAGCTCTTCTGTTGTGCATGTATGCTTTCACCTATTTGTACATTCTTCCATTGACTTTGCAGTTTCTCAGTTTCTTCATCAGACCTTCTTTCAAGACTTTGTCAAAGGCTTTATTCAGATCTATCCATGCCGCAAGCACCAGCTTCTTCTCTTGGAATGCATCCTCAATTTCTTGAGAGAGGTAGGTTGACTGATCTTCCGTAGAGTATCACTGCCTAAAGCCAGCCTGCTGTGGCACGAGGATGTTTTTACTTTCAATGTACCACTGCAGTCTGTGATTGATGATGCGCTAGAGTGTTTTGCAGAGACAGCTGGTGAAGCTAATTGGTCTGTAGTTGGAGGCAATGGAACCATCTTTCCCTGATTTTAGGAGGGGTATCATTATTGCTTCTCTCCAGGCTTGTGGAACACTGCCTAAGGTCCAGCTGTTATTGAAGATCTGCAACAGCTTTGTTTTGGCCTCTTTTCTAGGTTCCTGTTCATTTCATTGGAGATACCATCAGCTCCTGGTGACTTTCTCATTTTCAGTTTTGATATGGCTAGCTCCAGTTCGCTGATTTGTGATGGGTTCCTCCAGAACCTCATGTACTATTTCCTTCTGTCCTGTATGTTGTCGTTTCTCTCGAATCTCTTGTTGTTTCTGTGGACTAATTTTGATATTGTTATCTTGTGCGAATGAGTCCGCAAAATGGTCAGCTGCTTGCTTTCTTGTTAAGATGTTTCCATCTTTATGTAGTGCAATTTTTGAGTTTCTCCCTGTGCCCTCATCGTTAAGTTGTTTTATTAGCTTCCACAATTTCCTTGTGTCTTTTTCAAAATTCAGAGACTTCGTTTTTTCCTGCCAGCTTTTCCGTCTAGCCTGCAGCTTGGCCCTTTGAAATTTGGCTTTTGCGTGCTGGAATTTATTATGGTGCTCTTGGCTGGGTGTGACTTCTGCTTGCTTTCTACACACTTCCACATCGTTATGCAACTGTTCCAGTTCACTACTCCAGTAGGGTTTATATTGTTTACGGGCTCCTCTTGGTACTGTTTCTCGCGCTGCCTGTAGTATGCATTTCCCAAACTCTTCAACTACTTTATTTATGTCTTTCTCAGTGTTCAGGTTTCTAACCAGTATGCTGGTGCGATGCTTGTACATTGCCCAGTCTGCTTTCTTGTAGTTCCACCTCGAGAGGGTGCTGCTTTCACTTACAAGCTCATTTTCTACAGTTAGAAAGACTGGCCGATGGTCATTGCCACCAAGTTGTTTCCCAACAATTTGTGTAATGTTCCACTCCAGGTCTGGTGAATGAAAAGCCATGTCAGGTGTAGTTGTAGTGT
>JACEFZ010006004.1:77500-87500 GCA_014155875.1 Cepaea nemoralis | reverse complement strand
ATCATAATATTGATTGATGGTTCATACTCCTTCTCAGCATGTCTCTTCATCTCGCTCATTCTCATCATTCATCAGACATAATATTCATATGTGCATGGATGATAAGTAAGCATATTGATGTGATTTTACACATGATAAATTGACAGATTTGATATCAATGAAATTACAATGGAATCTCACTCATTCCACCATCATTCATTAGACATAATAATTGTATGGATGATAAGTAAGCATAATTATGAGATTCGCAAATGATGATTCCTCATGTTTAACAATATTGAAATTACACATGAATCACCACATGCTTGCTCTCGTCAAATACATAGAATGTTCATTCATCAGAAATCATAACCATATTGACATGTATGATAATTAGGCATCCTGATGTGACTTACACATGATAAATTCATATATGCAACACCAATGAAATCATAATGGAACCTCACTCAATCCACAGTCATTCATCAGAAATTATAATCATAGTTGCATTATGATAAGTGGCATATTTATGTGATCTATAAATGATAAACTCATATATTCACCACCATTGAAATCATAATGGAACTTCACTGATCCCACCATACTTCCTCAGACATCATACTCATGTTTGCATTATTATGTGCCTCACAAATGATAAATCCACATGTTTAGCAACAATGAAAATATATGTGACTCACCACATGGGTGCTTTCTCCCAACACACAAATTAGGATACATATAGAAATCTATTTACATCTCATGTGCTCATCTACTTTTCTGTTACACATTATCTTAATTTATGTTACCAGTGTTGGCACATGTAAAACAGTTTCTTCTTATTGAACTAAGTATTCTTAGCTTCCTGATTCTTAAGTTAATCACACTTCTAATCACTGCTGAGTTAGTTTATTTTCTTAAAAAATACCTTCTACAACCTAGGTCTAATGCTTACACATTAAATAAGTTGTTTAATTAGAAGAAACCTTCCTCATGGTTTAACCTCATGTATAATTTATTCATGGCCTACGACATCTGAATAAAATATTATCTCCTAATTAATTTCTTAAGGACTAACCACACGGTTGTCACATCCACTTACCAACTTCTTCTTGGGAAATGATCACTTACTAACGTAATATAAAATATAGCACTGTGCTTACCTTCATGTTAATTGAATGACTTCAACACGTCGGCAACAGGTTTAAGAATCTGATTAGGATTAGATGTCCCAAAATGCGATGTCGTAGGCTGATGCTTTCCTCTTTTCATTAATAATACTAAGTTATATTTGAATATTTGATTTTGAAGATGCAATAACTCCATCTGACACATCAGATCTTCTCCTGCCATGTGTTGGGTCGGTTTAAACAAAACAGGCCGTTTTTCTTTGCATGCAGTATTTATTTTAGTTCCGTCCGGCTGGGGCTTGTAACGTCACAGCCAATCCAAAGTCTTCTTTCATCCTCTCTTCGGCTCAATGTCGCTGTTGGTTAGTGTTATCGTAAAATGATGTTGTATAGTGGAGGAAATATTAATTGCTTTTGACGGTTGTGAGACTTATATCACAATGATGGCGGTTATTATTGTCTGTCGTAGTATTTCCCTGGGGTGAGGGATGGATATTATTACACCTTAATAACGGGATAGAGGCACTCTGGGAATACGATTACTCTCAGTCTACAGACCCCTCCAGCCCTTGGATTCCTATCTCTCTCACTATCAACCACGGGACAATACCCCTTTCACATCTCATCCAGAACAGATGACACGACTCTGGCGTCTACACATAATGACTAGATGATATAATGTACAAGATGATTGTCCACAAGGGTAATGTTCATGAGAGAATCCTGGCAACCGCCAGGCGATAGAAGATATGGCTATCTGGATTAGCCTCAGGCCGTCTTACTCATCACTGTACACAGCGCACGATACCACAAAGGCTTAAGAGGTCACTCATCTTCACACTTAGCGTGGAACGTCTCTGCCGAGGTGTAGACTCAGCTGGACTGACTAACACGTCGATGTGGTGACTCCGAGTTGCGTTGGTACGCGATGACTTCTGACTAACATCGCTGTAGAAGTTCTGAAGGCCTGTCACTAAAGATTCACTGGTAAGGCCGGTGTTAGACAACTGTCCTAGGAAGCCACCATATAACACTGTCAAAGTTCTTGAAATAGATGGTGGTCTCTAAGGAGATCAAGATGGGTATAACTGGGCCTATGAGCGCTGGAAGTTGGCACACGTCAAGTGAACTCATTCACTCAAAGTCAATACTGGTAGCGGGTGACCTTGTAATGAATGTCACCAATGTTCATATTACGAAATGGTAGACTGTTCCCGGAACACCAGGCCATCCTGAAGTAAAGGGTATTGCAGTTCTTCTCTACTCGTTGGGCCAGTGGGTCACAATGTCAAAATGATCAAAGACACGAGGACAATATACTCGCCCGTGCGTAGCCATCATAATACCCGGTGGACTGACTGAAGATCATTTAGCGGTCGAGACGGGGACTGGACTGTGGCGTAGTGACTTCCCGGCACGTGGTGTGGTGTAGAAGCATCACTTCACGTCACGTAGGTACGCCAGCCATGTTGCCACCTTCACCAAGTCATCTTACTCTGGTCCCGTCAATTAGGTCTCTCCAAAGGTAGAACCTGCCAAAGACAACACCATGTGTGAATATCGTGACTCAGACTTACCACCAGGGGGTACAAGCTACCTATGTGTACTCAGCATAGGCCGGTGTCGCCATGACACGGCCGGCAGCCTCACAGACCAGGATCCACTGCCGAAGATGAACTAGGTCTGGGTCCTAACAAGCGCTGGCTGAACCGTCCTCCTTCTCGAACCAGTCTAGGGTAGGGCTGTGTATCTGGTCATGGTGTCTGCGAACTCCTTCCGTCCTGAAAAGACTTCTAATGACACAATACACCAGGTTAGTAGGTTAAAAGTACCTAGAGACATAATGGCCCTGAAGGAGGGCCGGTGACAACCCAATTCCCCTCCCTCGGAGGTAGCCCCCTCTCCCTGGTTCTATTTTATGATTACCCACTATACACTAGGTTTCCCGGAGCTCGAGCTTCGATCTAGGAAATTAATAGATTATACAGGGAAATCCCCCTGTAGCGGAAGTCCACATCCCGTTCCCTCCTCCCCTAGTTAGGGTCAGAGCATTTGGAACGGTGTTCAGCTGGCTGTGACCAGCTCTGTCGCATCCCCCCAGTTTCCCCAGTGTCAACCTCTCGGGAACCCACTGTATATTAAGATGGTGTTCCGTTAAGGCGACCAATAACATAAAGAGTAAGAGGAAAGCCCATGAAAAGCCAGTGGTCGCCACACCAAAGGATTCGAACTTCGACACCTGCAATGTTCTTCGAATGACCTTCGACACGTCTGGCGACCATCGCATGGGTTTCGTCTAGTTCGGCCGAGTTCCCTGATACCCCACTCGACCTATGTTCTACAATGCCTTCGCCAACTTCCGGTTGCGTCGACTACGTTGGAGTTCTAAGGCCGCCCAGGAGTGAACTCGGACTACTAACACTATTGGGCCTGTCCTAATTTTCCCTAACTACTTGTAGCGGCGATAACACGCGTTCACCAACTTGTACAATTGTAACCGTACAAAACAGGCCTACCTCAATCGTGTTCAACTGGCCTGCAGTGTTGAGTTAAAACACAAGCCCACATGTTCACCCCTGACTGACCTTTGTGCGCCGGGCGGGACATGCGGTCGAACAGCTTCGGGTCAACGCGGTATCGACACACATTATTTATCTAAATATGTTTAACGTACCTTAAGACAAACTGTGCATTCAGAATTGAGGAGCTCCCGTCCCAACACTGGACGTTATGTCCGTTTCCTTTAAAAAACAGCAAGACAACGGCATCCTCTTTCCATTTAACGAATTAACACAGTCGTCCAAAACACAACTTCTCAGCCAGCAAGGCCTGTTCTCAACTGAGCCAGTCTTTGTTCTTAGAAGGTTATTGCGCATGCGTTACCGGACCAGGTTGGGTTGAGCATCACTCACCCGAACCGTCCAGAAGCCAAGGGCCACCAATCGCCCTTGCGTGGGGTACATTAATACCTCGGTTGTATCCCTTAGACTAGGTCGGCTGTTCTAGGCTGACGGAACTAGGGAACCGGACTGTTGGGAAGCTTGCAGGAACTCGGGAACCGGACTTTTGGGAGCTTTATCCAGGTGAATTCTCAGCAGTTCCATGACAATGGGCATAGTTTAGTGTCATACACGCTATCAGCATACACTTAGTGTTGTATTATTTAATGTATAAATAATATTTTCATACACTGACCATATAATCTCTCTCTCTCTCTCTCTCTCTCTCTCTCTCTCTCTCTCTCTCTCTCTCTCTCTCTCTCTCTCTCTCTCTCTCTCATAAGCTTATGCAAAACACCTTCTTAAGAGTTATATAGAAACAATTCTGGTTTAGCAAGACCAATCATAGACATCTAGCAGAATACGTTCATTTAGATTAATCAGAAGAGAATGAATCTGGGGAAGTGATGGCGTAGTGTCCGACCTGTTTGTATAGTAAACATGTAAGTCTATTTATTGTGGAAGCAACAGAGATGCGATTTCTACGACGAGATATGTCTTGGACTTCCACAGTAGTTAACAATGATTGCCTGGAAGATACTAATAAAAAAAACAAACATTATATACATAGAAGAAGGTAACAACCAGCATTTTTAGGTCGTATAAATTAAAAAAGGCATTGGAAAACGTCGTAATGACTTGAAAGATCCGCGTTAAAAGAGGTAGACGGAGACCAAGAAACATAGTCCTGAGGTCTGGGTCAGTGTGATGGGGGAAATCGGCCGAATCGGTCCAGAACAAGAAGGCCCGAAAAAAGCGCAGAAGCATGAAAGTCTATGCCTGTTGGCAGGGTACATGATGACGATAGCTTGGTGACAGTCTGGTCAAGGGCTCGTGATAGCCCCAATGATATCGCAAAGAAAAGGTCATTATGACTTTTCTAACATTCTCATGTAGTTTTAGATTACACCAGCATGTAGACAACATAACGTAACATGTATCACGGTTCACCTTAATAAGGTTTATACGACAAGACAAAAGGAACGTTTGAAACACACTGAACACTTACTGCTGCTGTCCTCTTACATATGAGTTGTACTTTAGTTGGTATGAAAGATAAGATCAGCATTAAGCTTTATTTCTACAAGACTTTTGTTTATAAACAACTAATTCTGCTTAACTCTAACTAAACCTACAGTTCTCAATCTCTCATTCATAAGATATTAAAGCGTTTTGTGTGTTAATGGTTTTCCAGAATACACTTTTGGTTTTAACTTCTGTGCTGTCCTATCATATGCTTTTTGTCATCCCCTGCAACATATGCTTTTAGAGTCAATATCACACTACAAGGCAACAACTTTTTCAACCTATCATTAAGAACATAACCCATTAGCTTAATTATTAACTTTTTACCACGGTATCGAGAACGTTAAAACTCCTTTAGTTTTTAACATGGTGACACCATAGTTAACTAGTTAGTTGCATATCCTTTACAGGACGTCGCAGTCAACACTAGTATTTTTATTTTTGCTGTTGTGATTTCTTGGTAAATTTACGTTTATTAGTTTGCCATTGGTTTCTGAACGACCGGCACCCATACCATTTCTTTAAAAAACAAATGCAAAGCGATTTGCTGCCAAA
This sequence comes from Cepaea nemoralis, assembly GCA_014155875.1. NCBI lineage: Eukaryota > Metazoa > Mollusca > Gastropoda > Stylommatophora > Helicidae > Cepaea > Cepaea nemoralis. The sequence goes on along the minus strand of JACEFZ010006004.1, from coordinate 81,814 downwards.
CAGCTAGCAGCTGTGTTTCGAACGCGGGTATGCGGAATTGCGAATTGCGACCGCAACTCCTTCGCCACAGTAAAGTGTTTTTCTTCACATTTTATTAAATAATAATACATTAGGTAAAATGTGCATAACGGCAATACGTCCTTTGTAGGTAATTGTGATATATGCGACTATTCAGTGTTGCTGAAGGGATCGCATAACAGGAGAGGGAAACAAAGAAACTGCCCATTACCGAATTCCCCAACTTTCCCAGGATTATTGTCTAGACAGTATTTTTTTTTCCAATTCAGTGAGCTGCAGTGTCATTGTTCGTGTCAATACTTTAGTAATTCACAGCATTAAGACCTTTAACCATCCCTCCCATACGTTCTGCAACTCTGCCACATCACATAAACGTTTGTTATGCATCTTCTGTATTTTGTCGACGCACGTTAAGTTTATTCCAGCAACTTTGTCATCACTTCCCAATTTGACCTCGCTTGTAGCTTCAAAGGTGTATACAGACATTCTGTACCTGACCTCATACAGAAATGCCCCTCACAGCAGACATAAATGTCACGCATGGAATACAAAAACGCCCCTCACTTCATACAGAAGTGTCCCTCATAACATGCAAAGGTACACCTCGACTCATACATACGTGTCCTAATGCCACACAACTGTCTTCCTGATCTCATACAGAAGTGTCCATCATAACATACACATGAGTTACTTTGTCATTTCACAACCACAATATCTCAAGTCTCCAACCAACAGTTGATAACGTCACAACCGTGATCCACAAATTCAAATTTCCCGCGCTAAGGGAGATAAATCGTCTAGTTGGTTAGGATTAGGATTAGAGTTAGAGTATGTGTTGTTTAGATCATCTTTATGTGTTGTGCATGTTGATTCGACTAATCAAAGTACAGAAGCTACATAGCAAATCTTTAACTGGCAGAGTTGAAGAAAGTATAGAAGGTTTTGGCGATGAGAAATGAGAAACTTGCGAAGAGAAAGATGAAAGACAGAGACACGCTGTGACAGAAAGAAACCAAGAGCGTAGAGATGTCCGATTAGTCTGTAGAAGTGACTCTTTATCAGATACTATGGAGTAGTAAGTTGAAGGTTTTGGTAATGTAAAATGGGAAAGCGTTGCCGGGTAAGAAACAATCTCGAAAAGCTCTTGTAAACAGAATCTTAAGAAGCATTAATCAAAGTACCATTTGTGTAACTATAGATATCCAACACAGATTATGCTTTTATTCAATGGGAAACTGAAGACACTGGCCATGTGAAATATGAAAAATAATGAAGAAAACAGGTTAGATTTAGTACAAGACAGGAGAGATTTAAAAAAAAAATGACGAAGACATGAACTTAAGGGACACATTTTGCATGACATGTGGAGATACTTCTGTATGCGATTTAGGAAGACAATTGTAAAGCAAAACCTTACCCAAAAAGGGACTCATGTTGTATGGCATGTTGGGACACTTCTGTGTGAGATGAGAGGAGAGGCACATTTGTGTGAGATAAGGAAGACAGTTAGTTGTACTGACATGATGGACACTTCTGTATGATGTTAGGGATCACATTGTATGTTATGAGGGACACTTCTGTATGATGTTAGGGTCACATTTGTATGTTATGAGGGACACTTCTGTATGATGTTAGGGTCACATCTGTATGTTATGATGGACACTTCTGTATGATGTTAGGGTCACATCTGTATGTTATGAGGGACACTTCTGTATGATGTCAGGGTCACATTTGTATGTTATGAGGGACACTTCTGTATGATGTCAGGGTCACATTTGTATGTTATGAAGGGACACTTCTGTATGATGTCAGGGTCACATTTGTATGTTATGAGGGACACTTCTGTATACGATAAGGAAGACAGTTGTATGACATTGGGGACACGTCTGTGTGAGTTGATGAGTAATTTTTTATGTTATAAACTGACACATTTGTATGAAATTAAGAGCACTTCTGTATTCCACGAATGACATTTCTGTCTGCCGTGAGGAACACGTGGAGGAGGAAGAAGAGAAGGGATAAGAAGAAGATGATGAGAAAGAGGAAAATGAGGAGGAAGACGACAACAGTATCCCTTACACACCGCCAATGGTATGATAATATTGTTGTAGACACGCCCACTACAGACAATAATAACTGCCATCTATTATTATCAATTTTTAAATTTAAAAAATGTAAAGACCTGAATTAGTAGATTCATTAAAGTGCGCTGATGACGGGGTAGGGGATTCAATCCCTCTGCTGTTATAACCCGCACACAGCGGCCTTCAACATTAGGTCCCTTGTCCCTGGAAATACCGGAGGCCGACAGGAATACCGGAAGTAGTAACCTCCCACCCTTAGCGCGGAAAACATCGGAAGTAGTTATCTCCCCGATCGGCAGGAAATATGAAATTTTAGGATCCAGGTTGTGACGTTCTGTGTCATTTTCTCGTAAAGTCATATACGTTAAAAGAAGGCAAAAAATGAATTGCGTCTCTGCATTTAGGGGTGACAAATGCGCCTGGTATAGTACTACTTATAAGAATAGTTAAATATACAGAAAGAATGACAAACATGCAGACAGGTAGAGCCCAGCAGTTATTAATATTAAAAATCGGGACAGTTTGAAGAAGAGACACGTTGTAAAACAAACATGTCCGCAGAATTCGGATGTGTCGACCTAACGGCACAAGAACGCAGCTCTGCTGTAAACAGGCACAACGCAATCACGTCCGAAAAAACTCTCCGGATGAACGCAGAAGAAGAAGGAGAAACAAACATGTACCCAGTCATAGCGACAGATTAAAATAAATTTAAAAACTCCACTGACAGACAGACAAACATAGACAGACTAGCAGACAGATGTTTTGATGCATATAAGCAAGAAAGCGGAAAACAGACAGACAATCGTTATGATAGATTAGCAAAGAGAAAATGCTGCCAACAGGCATATTATGAGATGAGGTACGGCTAGAAAATGACAGACATAAAAGTCAGGTAGGTAACCAAAGCTATAAATACAAACCCACACAAGGACAGTCAGGTTTAAATCAAGGCGGAAAAACCGAATACAGTCTTAAAGACACTGCCATGATACTTGTGTGGAGGTGTTGACGTAAAGATAATACTGCTGACTATGATTACTAGAATAATGGCCCGTATACATACAAATCAAGCATCTGCTCAGACGAAAGGATCAAGACAGACTCAAGGCTGCAGCTGGTATAACAATTATTTCAAGAGGATGTACATCGCATGTCATTTGTGATTCAACTTATGATGTAGGGCGCTAGGTTGATAGTGTCAAGTGTGAATAGTACGTGAGTTTCTGTGGGAGTATCGCTGATCTAGTATATATTATGTGGCGTCCGTCCAATTTGCGTCTACTGCATAATTTGTATTACTTGTAGCTAAGTTTGCATGACTTGTCGCTAAGCTGCCTAGTGTCTGAATGACGGGCTCTTTCTTTCCAAATTCAGAACAACTTATCGTGAGTTTTCCTCGTGCCAACCCGAGATGTTGTCACTAGAGCTTACTGGCTAGCCACTTGACTGGCTTTCTGAGCCTGTCGCGTGTTTATGTCTTTCTATATTCTGTTTTAGTTGAACTGTTGTATAACTATTTTAACCCTTGAAATCAAGCCTTTCAGCCATAATTAACTCCATCTAGATACCTGGCAGTCATAATTATAGTCAAATGTACGTGAAAACTAACATGTGCATTTGAAACTGAAACTGAGCACACAGATATGATAATAAATACAATTCTGATACCCGTATATTTAGTTAAGCCTATAGAGTTGACACAAATCAGCTCTGTAAATGTGTCAGATTCGTGAGCAATTACTCATGCCATCTGGCACAGTAAATAACGTGAACTCATGCACTTTTAAAATAAATTTAACATTCTGGTATGTATAGTTTTACTGGCTTCCGTCATTTGCTGGCATATTTAACTAAAGAAATGAGGACAACAGTTTTTTGTTTGTTTTAATTCCATTTTTGTTATCATCATGATGATCATCATCATTAACTTCCACAATTGCCGTCAAGGATTGTGGGGCAGGTATAGTTGATGTTCAAATATTCGATGGGTGACACTTGACAGTGTCATTCCGTGTAATTGCACAATATCTATAATTCTTATATAAACACATATAGTATTGGTTGGCGCTCACAGAAGGAGAAGAAGGAAGCAGAGACTAGAGGACACACTAGACAACATAAAATTTGAAAGCTATAGTTACCGGCCAGGATTCGAATCTATCACCTCCAAATGACGACGGCGTCTCGCTGCAGGAACAAGTGTACTTCA
>JACEFZ010006004.1:0-75000 GCA_014155875.1 Cepaea nemoralis | reverse complement strand
TTGATGCTGAACTCAATCGTCTTAACATTGATATTGCTGGCCTGCAGGAGACTCGCCTCGCTGAGGAAGGGTCACTCAGGGAAAACAATTACACCTTTTTTTGGAAGGGAAGAGGGCAGGCAGAAAAAAGGCAACATGGTGTGGGCTTTGCAGTGAAGAATTCGCTACTGGGAATGATTGATATCCCAGCTGGAGGTAATGAAAGATTATTATCACTGCGCTTGGCAACCTCTTGTGGATTTGCCACCATTCTCACTGCATATGCACCGACACTCGCTTCCTCTGATGATGTGAAGGATACGTTCTATGAGCAGCTAGACTCTGCGATCAAGGCAGTTCCAAAATCCGACTACATTTATATGCTCGGTGATTTCAATGCTCGTGTGGGCAAGGACTCGAGTTCATGGCCAGTGTGCCTTGGAAAATACAACATCGGTCGCATGAATGATAATGGGCAAAGGCTGCTGGAGCATTGCACTAGAAATGACCTATGTATTACAAACTCCTTTTTTAAAACAAAAGAGATGCATAAGGTCACATGGAAACATCCAAGATCCAGCCATTGGCATCAGCTGGACTTCATTATCACACGGAGACAACATCTGAACCATACATCATTAACTCGAAGTTACCACAGTGCTGACTGTGATACAGATCATTCTTTGGTTGTTGCAAGGGTTAGACTGAGACCAAAGAGAATCTACACAGCTAAACACAAGTCTAGCCCCAGGATTAATATTACTAACACTCACGATCCTGGAAAGTGCTTTGAATTTCAACAGCAACTTGAAGACGCTTTCAATGATACATCAGAAAATTGTATAGTAAATGATAAATGGAGTAAACTTAAGGAAACTATTTATAACACAGCGGTAGGGGTTTACGGCACTGTGGATCATAAGAGGCAGGACTGGTTTGCGGCAAACAGCCAGATACTGCAGCCCTTGATTGATAAAAAGAAGATAGCTCTCTTAAGAAACAAGGAAAGACCAACGCGTAACACTCTGAGTGAGCTGAAGCAAGCGAGGAAGGATGTACAAAAGGCTGCCAGGCAGTGTGCGAATGACTATTGGATCAAGTTATGTGAGTCCATTCAAATCGCAAGTGATAAGGGAAGCATCAGAAGCATGTATGAAGGGATAAAGAAAGCTTGTGGTCCAATGATCAAAAGAAGTGCACCGCTGAAAACCTTGACTGGAGAAATCATCACTGATAAGAAACAGCAGATGGATAGATGGGTCGAGCACTATTTAGAGCTTTACTCAAGTGAGACCAAGCTAGCGGATGATGCCCTCAACGCCATAGAGGCCCTGCCAACTCTTGACCACCTGGACACACTTCCCACTATAACAGAAGTTAAGTGTGCTATAAATGAGCTTGCATCTGGCAAGGCTCCAGGTAAGGATGGGATTCCAATAGAGGTAATCAGGAGTGGGCAAGACACACTCGCTCTACAGATCCACCAGCTAATAGAGCTATGCTGGCGAGAAGGACAAGTCCCACAGGATTTCAAAGATTCAAACATCATAACGCTGTACAAGAACAAGGGAGATCGGAGCGACTGTAACAACTATAGGGGTATCTCACTTCTGTGTATTGTTGGGAAAGTATTTGCCAGAATTGTCCTGCACAGACTTCAAGTCCTGGGAGATCAAGTCTACCCCGAATCACAGTGCGGCTTCCGTCAGAACCGGTCTACCATTGATATGATATTCTCATTGCGACAGATGCAAGAAAAATGCCGGGAACAAAATCAGCCACTGTTTATTGCCTTCATTGACCTCACAAAGGCATTCGATTTGGTCAGTCGTGAGGGTCTGTTCAAAGCACTAAAGAAGATTGGCTGCCCACCAACTCTTCTGTCCATTGTGGAATCGTTCCACACAGGCATGAAGGGTATAATCAAGTTTGATGGCTCAACTTCAGAAGAGTTTGAAATCAAGAGTGGAGTTAAGCAAGGTTGTGTACTAGCCCCCACCCTCTTTGGGATATACTTTTCACTTCTACTGAAATATGCCTTTCGTGATCAGGATGACGGTATATACATTCACTCACGCTCAGATGGTGGCCTCTATAATGCTCAGAGATTGAAGGCCAAGACCAAAATTAGCAGGGTACTAATCAGAGAGTTGCTTTTTGCGGATGATGCTGCGATTACGACCCACTCTGAGGAAGAATTACAACATCTACTATCTTCATTCTCCAATGCTTGTTCTGAATTTGGTTTAACAATTAACAAAAAGAAGACACAGATTATGTCACAAGGTGCACATGGTGTACCATCAATCTTTATTGACGACGCCGAACTGGATATAGTAGACCATTTTACATATCTAGGATCAGAGGTAAATAGCAAATTATCCCTCGATCAGGAAATCAACATCAGGATTGGCAAGGCAGCAACAACAATGAACATGTTAGTAAAAAGAGTCTGGGAGAACAGGAAGCTTACTGCCAAAACAAAAGTCCTCGTCTACCAAGCCTGTGTCCTTAGTACTCTTCTTTATGGCAGTGAAACCTGGACAACTTACTCACGCCAAGAGAAACGTTTAAACAGCTTTCATATGCGGTGTCTGCGAAGAATACTTGGTATTAAGTGGCAAGACAAAATCACAAATACTGAAGTATTGGAAAGATCAGGTTGTGTGACGGTGTATTCCATGCTCAGTCTTCGTAGACTTAGATGGATAGAACACGTTAGGAGGATGGATGATGGTAGAATACCAAAGGACATCTTTTTTGGTGAATTACAGACGGGTAGGAGATCTCAGGGTCGGCCTCTACTACGATACAAAGATGTGTGTAAGCGGGACATGATTGATACAGGCATTGATAATGCACATTGGGAGCACGTCGCCGCTGAACGTGTTGCATGGAGGGCAACTATCAGAAATGGAATAAAGACAAAGGAGAAAATGATTGCAGATAAAGCACACACAGAGCGTGAGAGACGTAAGATGGTGCAAAATGGTGGAAGTGACCATGTTTTCACATGCACCTACTGTGGGCAAACATTTGCAGCAAGAATTGGCCTTACCAGCCACACTCGCCACCGCCATGGATCGTAGTTATTAAGCCTTTTTGAAGCACAATGTACCAAACTATTGTCTGTCAAGACGGAAAGGTGCCAATGTAAAAGTAGTAGTAGTAGTAGTAGTAGTAGTAGTAGTAGTAGTAGTAGTAGTATTAGTAGTAGTAGTAGTAGTAGTAATAGTAGTAGTAGTAGTAGTTGTAGTAGTATGGTGTTTCCACCTTGTCGTGGTGGGGGAACTTGAGTTTCTCAATGACCCTGAGAGCTATGCCGGCGGTAGCGTAGCTACCAGCAGGGCCTCCCAAGCCGGACAGGTTAAAGGGTAGAGTACAGACAAAGAGAAACACCCTGGTCCTCCAGGTTGGGGGTTGGAGCGTGGGGTTAACATCCCCACCTGTGTAAAAACCATTATGTTACGAAACAGACCTACAAGCACTCGGAATCAACGACTGGCAAGAGAAGGTCAACCAGAGAGACGAATGGAGACGGATTGTATCTGCAGCAAAGAACCTCAATGGCTCGGAACGCTGAAGAAGAAGAAGAAGAAGAAGAAGAAGAAGTAATAATAGTAGTAGTAGTAGTAGCAGTCGTCGTAGTAGTAGTAGTAGTAGTAGTAGCAGTCGTCGTAGTAGTAGTAGTAGGATAGCAGTCGTCGTAGTAGTAGTAGTAGTAGTAGTAGTAGTAGCAGTCGTCGTAGTAGTAGTAGTAGGAATTCATCTTTTATTAAATTTCCATATTTATTTATCACAGCAGACATACGAGGGTAAGTTAATAAGTAAGTCAAACATGGCTGTTGAAAAATAACTAACTATGTTAACAAGTTGAATGTCCTTCACAGGACGTAGCAGTCAACCCCAGCATTTACGCTGTTCGTGATTCCTGGGCATATTTTACGTTCAATAGTTTGCCATTGCTTTCTGAACGACCGGCTCCTATACCTTTTTCGAAAAAACCAGCACCACTGTGTTTCGAACCCGGGTATACGGGCTCACAAACCGCGTTCGCAAGCCCTTAGCCACAGAGATCGGTACACACATGAAACCAGTTTATTTTTATACATACATTGTCGCTTTATTTCTCAACATAATTTCCACCAACATTGATGAACTTATCCCATCGTTTTACCAGTCCGTCAAAACCGGCTGCATAGAACTGCGTGCTCTGTTTTCTAAACAACGTTTTCACTTGACATTGAACTTCGGCGTCACTCGCGAAGTGTCTCCCACCAAGGTGGGTTTTCAGTGGACTTAGTCCCTAGTAATGTCCCGTAAAGCGGTGCATAGCCGGGTAGAAAAAGTTAAGCGGGCGAGTCAATAAGTAAGTCACACAGTTCTGTGGGATGGCTGGTAAATGAGAAAAGAGCACGCAGATTTATGCAGCCGGTTTGGACGGACTGGTAAAACAATGGGTGGGATAAGTACATCAATGTTGGTGGATATTATGTTGAGAAATAAAGGGATAATGTATGTATAAAAATAAACTGGTTTCAAGTTGTTATCATATTTAGTTATTTTTCTACAGCCATTTATTAACTTACCCTCGTAGAACATGACGTGCTACATAATGATTTCTACAATAGTCCTATTTCTCTGCTTGTATTCATTGCTATCATGGTATTTCAACTGGTAACTACACCATGTGGATAAGTTATGTAATTCTCTGCGAAGACTTCGAAACTGTGAAAGGGAAAAAATGATAAATAAAGATACAATTAAACATAAAAATAGAATCCAATTCTAATTATATTTTCATCCACAAGTGGAAACACGACGTAGATAACCATTCTTTCACCAATCATTGGGTATTGTGGAGAGAAGCTTTCATTTCCATAGCAAATGTAAAGTGATCTGACAACGAAGCATAATCGCAATGATGCCATGTGCCCTGTATTATTCCCCGTCAGAGACTTTTGGAGTGCCCCTTTCAGTGACATCCTTTGGCCTGTCTGTAACTGTTGCACGGTATTTTGCACTCTAATGTCGCCCTTTCTTACACATATCTCCTGGGCCATCAGATGTCTGCCGTAAGTATGTGAAGTGTTAGAATCCTATCACACCCCAGACCAATAGTAGATAACTGCTTCGGGACAAATACATTAAGTAGAATAACTAATACTACAAATAGTCGTAGTAGTAGCAGTGATAGTAGTTGTAGTAGTATTAGTAGTAGTAGAAGTGATTGTAGTTGTAGTAGAAGTAGTAGTAGCAGAAGCAGTAGTAGTAGTAGTAGTTGTAATAGTAATAGCAGTAGTAGTAGTAGTAGTAGTAGTAGTAGTAGTAGTAGTAGTAGTAGTAGTAGTAGTAGTAATTGTAATCATAGTAGTAACAGTAGTAGTAGTTCAGGCAGTCCAAGAAGACATGTTGTGGGACCCTGCCTCGCCATCTGAACACATTGTCCGACTTTATCCCATGTGTTAATTTAACGCATTCCACCCCAGAAATGCGTTGTTCTTAATGCTTCTGTAATAACCGTTACTTGAAGATTGCCCCCAGATATATCCCTAGTGTTACTTCAACATCTCCTGGTCCTGGCATGTGTAGTCTAATTTCTGGTCCCAGATGTCACATTTGAATTAACAACAAAAATGCATCAAACATACAAGTTAGAAGCTATAGAGGAGCTGAGTGCCACAGCGATCACTTCCTCGTTGGGACAAAATTTAAAATAAAACTTAAGAGAGCTTTCTATGCTAAACTACAAAGGTTACACCCAACATATAACAGAGAAAAACTACAAGAAATTACAGTCAAAGAGAAATTTGCAGATGAAATAAAATGTAAACTTGAAATTCTACAAAACCCGTTGGAGGAAAACGTTGACCAAACTTGGTTGAACACCAAGAATACAATTCAATCAACCGCAGAAGAATGTCTTGATGTATTAACCACGCATAGAAAGAACAGATGGTTCAATCCAAAATGTGAAGAAGCAGTCATTAGGAAAAAGAATGCCAGGCAGCTATGGCTAAATGACATCAACAACATCCAAAAGGAAGAGCAATATAGAAATGAATGTAAAGAGGCTACAAAAATAGTTCGACAGCAGAAGCGAGAATGTATGAATAATATAATCAAAGATATGGAAACTAATCACCAGAAAAACGAATCCAGAATGTTTTTTAAAGAACTGAAGTCAATGAAACGAGAGCACAACACAACACATATGGTTTAAAAGACAAAAATGGGAATATGATAAATACCAATGAGGAAATGAGCAACACATGGAAAGAATACTTTGTTGAATTACTAAATTGTAAAGCTCCAAGTAACACTTTCCCACAAGAAGCGGTTCTAACGTGTGAACCACAAATTGAAGAACCTGCATTTGAAGAAATCCTATATATAATCACACGACTTAAAAACAATAAAACAACTGGGGCTGATGGAATTACTGCTCAATTTATAAAGGCTGGTGGCCATGCATTACATCTAAAGCTATAAGAACTAATAATAAAAATCTGGAGGACTGAAGAATTACCACATGACCGGAAAGAGTCATTATTTATACCTATCTTTAAGAAAGGAGACAAGTTCCAGTGTGAAAATTATAGAGGAATATCACTACTGTCCATAAGCTATAAGATATCATCTATCCGCAGTACTACTAAATAGACTAAAACCATATTCAGAAGACATATTAGGTGACTACCAGATCAACAATAGATCAGATATTTATCTTACGACAAATAGCCGAGAAAAATCTTCTTATATATAAAAGGCGATCTCCGTCTGTCTGTCTGTATGTCCCTATGTCCTTTATGCGCTCGCGAACGGCCCATCCGATTGAGATGAAATTTTCTACACGTCTTCCTTTCATTCCAGCGCAGCCCACTGTCATATTTTGTTTGTGTGAAATCGGCTGCTTACCCAATATTATTTCATTTTTCATTTTTCATTATAATTTCATATATCTCAGGGGACTTAACTCTGTAAAAGTTATTTCAAGGGGCATAACTTTTCTGTATAACTTATAGTCATATTGTGGCATCGTTTTCAAAGATTTATAAACTCTTTGTCCATAGTTATATACCGGCATATGAGTTATAATAAATAATGATACAATCTGTAAGGCATTTTCAAAGTTTTCATAAAAATAATGCATAATGCATAACATTGTAACTCATCTTTTTTTGCTTAAAGAATGAATAAATAATAGTTACCTTATCTCTATCAAGTTTGAAGATTTTATATTTCTTTACACTGTCGCCAACTCTAAGAAGACATGGAACAACTTCAGCCATTATTAAATCTACAGGCATATGCGTTATATTCCTCCTCCTCCTCCTCTCCCCTCCTCCACCTCCTACCCTCTTCCTCTTCTCCTCCCCATCCTCCCTCTCCCTCCTCCATCCTCCTCTTCTCTCTTTCTCCTCCTCCTCCCTCCTCCTCCCTCTTCCTCCTCCCAGCTCCTACTCCTCCTTTTTCTTCTTCTTCTGCTGCTGCTGCCGCTGCTCCATTTACCCAAGTTAATTGTTGGGGAAGATGTAAAGATCTTTCAAGTGCTCTTTCTAATGCTTTTTGTAAGTTGGTCTTCGTTTATCTAAGGTTGTTCTAACTGCAACCAATAAATGATTAGACAGACAGACAGACAGACAGACAGACAGACAGACAGACAGACAGACAGACAGACAGACAGACAGACAGTCGGGAACGGGAACTTATATGACTACTCATATGAATTAAATGAGATGCTCCCCATCAGGGGCTGGGCGAAGCCGGGCCGGATCAGACAGATAGACAGACAGATAGACAGACAGATAGACAGACAGACAGACAGATAGATAGTCGGGAACGGGAACGTGAGCTTATATGACTACTTATATGAATTAAATGAGATGCTCCACACCAGGAGCTGGGCGATGCCGGGCCGGGTCAGACAGACAGACAGACAGACAGACAGACAGACAGACAGACAGACAGACAGACAGACAGACAGACAGACAGACAGATAGTCGGTAACGGGAACGGGAACTTATATGACTACTTATATGAATTAAATGAGATGCTCCCCACCAAGGACTGGGCGATGCCGCGCCGGGTCAGACAGACAGACAGACAGACAGACAGACAGTCGGTAACGGGAACGGGAACTTATATGACTACTTATATGAATTAAATGAGATGCTCCCCACCAAGGACTGGGCGAAGCCGGGCCGGGTCAGCTAGTTTGGAATATAAAAGAGATCTCCATAACATTTTTGTCGATTTTAAAAAGGCTTATGATAGTGTCCATAGGAATAGTATATGGAATGCTATGCTGGAATTTGGAATACCAAGGAAGTTAATCAACATGACCAGACTATGCATGGAAGATACTTATAATATAGTAACATATGAAGGCAGGAAATCAGACCCTTTCCAAATAACATCTGGCTTGAAATAGGGTGATGCACTATCGCCGCTACTCTTCAATCTGGCTCTAGAGAAAGTTGTAAGGAGGGTAAAGAAGGAATGTGATATTGGAGGAACATCCAAGCTGCTTGGTTATGCAGATGATATAGATATTATAGGGGAAAATGAACACAAGACATTGGAAATATTGACTCACTTAAAGGAAAAAGCCCAACAGATGGGGCTGGTTATCAACCAAGATAAGACAGAATATATGGTAATTTCAAGAGAAGGAATGGCTAAAAACTCTCGCCACATACAAATAGATAATATGACCATTAAAAGAACGGAAACAAAAAATACCTGGGTACAATCTTCAACTGCTCCAACATCATAAGGGAAGAAATACAAACTAGAATCAATTCTGGAAATAAGATATACTATGCACTACAACATCTACTAAAATCAAAGGCGCTATCTCGTAACACCAAGATCACAATATACAAAACACTGATCAGACGAGTTGTGCTGTATGGCTCTGAAACCTGGAGTACAACGAAAGGAAACGAAGCCTTGTTACAAACCTTTGAGAACAAAGTTTTAAGACGCATCTTTGGACCCATTAGGGATACACAAAGTGGAGAGTGGAAAAGAAGAAGTAACAAAGACATTTATGATCTGTTTAAGTCCCCGCTAATCACTGGTATCATGAAGGCTAATAGATTACAATGGCTGGGGCATATAGAAAGAATGGAAGATAATAGGGAAACAAAACTCGCTTACACTCAGGAAATAAATGATCGTAGACCCCGAGGTAGACCAAGAAGACGGTGGAGAAATCATATATATACAGACCTACAAGCACTTGGAATCAACGACTGGCAAGAGAAGGTCAACCAGAGAGACGAATGGAGACGGATTGTATCTGCAGCAAAGAACCTCAATGGCTCGGAACGCTGAAGATGAAGAAGAATAAGAAGATGTTACCTTTAGTCCCTGTGGCCACTATTTCTCCTGTGGTATTTAAATGTAGCATGCCCCAGACATATATATATATATATATATATATATATATATATATATATATATATATATATATATATATATATATATATATATATATATATATATATATATATATATTAGTTAGTTAGTCTTTCCTCTTGAGCCTAAGGCGGCGCATAGGGCAGAAGTCCTGTCTCTCCATGCCTGGCGGTTCGCTGCTATCTGTTGTAGATCTTGGATATTTACTTGGCCATTGAATGAGCCTTCTCTAATGATGGTTCTACGCAGGGTCTCTCTTGGTCTTCCCCGTTTTCTTTTCCCTACCGGTGACCATATGAGGGCTTGGTAAGAGTCTTGTCTTGTCCATTCTGAGTACATGGCCGATGAAGTTCCAACGGCCTCTTCTTATGAAATTGGATACTGTATCTTGCTTAGTCTCTTGTCTTATTTGCGAATTGGTTCTGAAGTCTGTCCAGTGGATGTTTAGAAGTCTTCTAAGACATTTGTTCTCAAAATTGTCTAATTTTTTATCTAAAGCTACCGTTGATTTCCAACTTTCACATCCATACGTTAACACTGGAATCACACAAGAGTTGAAGATTTTAAGTTTTGTGTGTTTGCTGAGTGTCTTTGACTTCCAGATGTTTGACAGTTTATTGAAGGCACTAGATGCCAGTGCGATTCTAGATGATATTTCTGGTGTTGAGTCCCCTGTGGATGTCATTTTGCTTCCTAGGTATGTGAAGCTGTTGACTTTTTCAAGAACGTAGCTGTTCAATTTGGTCTCATCTGAACTGTTGGTAAGATCAATAGTCTTTGTTTTTGTGGTGTTAATTTGGAGACCAATTTGCCCTGAAACATTTTGGAGGTGGTTTATTTTCTCTTGGGCATCCGGATGTGTTGAACTCAAAAGCACTATGTCGTCGGCAAAGTCCAGGTCTTCTAGAATTTTGTCAACCCAATGGATACCCATATATATATATTATTCCATGGTAAATGTGTCTTTAGTTTAACAATTAAGGACCTAAAGTAATTAAAGTTAAAAGTTCCATTTGCATGTGTAGAAACGTACTAGGTATATTATGTTAGCATCATATCTTTATAGACCAATCGAAACTCCCGCGTTGGTAACTTACGGGATAAGTGAGCCGGCCGCTCAGAAATCAATGGCAAACTACTGAGCCAAGAAATCAACGACAGCGGTAAAATGCTGGTGTTGACAGCGATGCCCTGTAAAGGATATGGGGAAAAAAATCGACACTCGGTGGGTGAAGTCAATATCATATTGGTCGCCTTTACTTTTAATACAACATCTTGGTACCATATTTAGGCTGGATTGAGATGGGAGCTCAGCTCAGTGGGAAATAATCCGACCTCAATAGAGATTTGAGCACACGATTTCCAGGCCAGCAAGCGTACGTGCTAGCCACCACACTACAGCAGCTCCCAGAACTCACATGGCTGAAAGGTTGTTGTGTCCCTTGCTTGCATTCGTTCTCTTTGACCTCGGGTGTAGTTCACACACGTACTAGGAATACTACTGCAAGTATTTGCGACTATTAGTGAGAGCAATGGACGGATGTTTGCTAGAGGGTTAGCTTTCCCCATGATCAATGTCCCTCACTTCCTTTTTGGTGTGTAGAACGAACCCATTACGCCGCGATCAAAAGAGACAGTTTAAGTGTGTTAAACCTCTCTGTCATGCCGATTTCGTGGATAAAGCGTAATACGTATTTCGTGATTCTATATGACTTTTATTCACCTGTGATTTCTCCCAACACTCCTACCAGACCTCGATACTTGCATTATGAACGGACTGTAGCAGGCTACGTGTCTATGAAAGATGAACAGATTAGGATAATTCTATGATGGCATTTGTGTCGATACCCTACATTATTCTAAAATGCTGTTTGAAATGTAAGACCTCCTAATATAAATGCCGACGTCTGCTTAATTTCTATTCACCTGTTGCAATCAAAATTTCTGCTAAATTAACACAGCTAATTAAAAGCACACAATTCTTGTCTGGAAATAAAGAATGTGGTAACTATTTACATTTATTTAATCTGATAACACATTTTGTCATTGCTTCCAATCTGTTGTCAGACTGAACACTTTAAAAGGTGCATGCACCGACTGTCCCTCACGTTTCATCAAGGACTGATGAACACAGAGCAGGGTAATGTAATGGTATTCCCAATACAGCTACTAGTTTAGTAATTAATGTTACAACAATTAAACTACTGCTTTTTTAGGTGAGATGTCAGGTTACATTCCTCGCTCTCTTTCCTTGCCATGGGTATGGTAGTTCTGCCTATTTTACAGGGTGTAGTTTTAATGACTGTGGGGTTTTTGAAAATATTGCCGTTGTGTATATACCTTTTATGTTGCAAGAACTCCCACAGAGGGAGAATACAAAACTTGGAACGGCAATATTTTCAAAATCCCCGCAGTCATTAAAAATACACCATACATATTTCCATATTGACTTTGCTTCTTAAAGTAATATTTCGATCTACATTTGCTTTTAATCGTAAGGGAATGTTTTTTTTTTCTTCAAATCTAGAGCCATAAATGTAATTTTTCTTAGTCGTCGTCTAAGCTTGTAGCTAGATCTTCTTCGGTTGTAGTAGCAGCCAAATTGAAGAGTTGGCACCACCAATTGGAGAAGAGCGACACCACCAAATAGAGGCGATGGGCACCCGCCAAGAAAAGCTGTTGTCACACGAATAATATGATACTTAGCTTGCACTGAGTATAAATACTTTCAACAGCTTACTCATATGACTAGAGATTGAATGATTGTTAAATGTGATTATGTTAAGGCTTAACTTGATCATTTAAATCAAATTTATATAATAAAACATATTTTTTTCAGTCGTGATTTCTAAAACAGAGACAATGTTGCTGTATTTGGTTGTCTCGCTGGGATTCCTCGTCACGGCAACAAATGGTGTCATTCTTGGTAAGTGCCTTTTTTTTGTTTTTGTTTCGCATATCCTATTACAGGACATTGCTGTCAACACCAGCATTTTACCGCTGTTGTTGATTTCTTGGCAAGATTACGCTCAGTAGTTTGCCATTGCTTTCTGAGCGGCCGGCTTACACAGCCCGTTAGCTACAATTAAAATATACCATACTACCATCCAGCGGAACAAGATGGTTGTAAACGCTTTCGTCCGTTAGGATGAACATTGTTTGTTTTTCTTCCGATAGGGGAAATGCATCAACACAGGCTCACAGTCGGAAGGAAAGATGCCTAATCTGTCAAGAACAATGACAATCACAAGTGGAAGGTACTGCGACAGATGCTTTACGCAGAATTACAGTGTTGTGTCTGCCACAACTCTACAGCAGGATCTGCTGTGTAAATACCCAGGCATTGTCATGTCGTTGTCTCAGTACTACAGGGCTCAACGAATGAAGTAAACCAGATTACTGATATCTTCACTGTTTTGTTTGGTGCTCAGCTATCTACTTATAACAGTTATGTTTCCGAAAGCAACACACTAGATATTGTAACAATGAATGGTTTGGACAAAGGTGTAGGTGTATGTTACTAATTATAATGGCATTGTGTCATAGTGTCATAATGATGGTAGGCCGACTAGAATGGCAATGAGGCCTGGTGATGCAGACACAGCTATTGACTTGGCACTCGTCTCCCAGTCATCAGTCCTTGATGTAAAGTGGACTGTTTTGAATGACCATGCTCAGTCCTGATCTCTTAATTCAGGAAAGTTAAGGCTGGGAGAGCGCGCAAGACCTTCCTGTATGAATGGACTGATAGCTTTCTTGGACGCCTCAGACACGGGGCTTGCAACAGGACTGTTAAAACTCCTTTTTTGCATCCCCCATGGTGGACCCCAGAAGTAGACCAGGCTTGGAAAGCTAAGAGAGCTGCAGTGAAGCAGCTAAGGAAAGTGCGACAGACACCCAGAAGCTCACGAGAGGAAGTGGACACAGCGGAAAATGTCAAGAAAGACAAGGTGGAGGTCTTAAAGCGCTGTGCTGCAGAGGCCAAAAACGCAAAATGGGATTGCTTCATGAAGGAGATTGGAGGTGATAAAACACTGCGAAAATTCTGGAAACTGCACAGACAAATGCAAAGAAAAGATCGGCCTATGACAGCGGGAACAATTTATAGAGATAATGGTGTGCGCTTGACAACAGACAAAGAGAAAGGGGAGGCGTTTCTCCAGAGATTTTTAGAGCAGACCAATTATAATGATGCGGATACCAGGGATGCAGTTAGATAGGAGTTATCTGGCACCATGGAGAATATGCATTATGAAGACATCATACGGGTTGAAGATGTTAAACATATTTTTTTTTTTAAAAGGCAAAAGACACGGCACCAGGGCCCGATGGTGTTAAATTTGGCTACATGAAGGTTTTGAGCGATGCAGACCTGAAGGAGATGACCGTCTGCGTTAATCAGAGCATTAGGACAGCATCAGTACAGCAGGATTGGGTACACAGCTATCTCATCTCTCTCCCAAAACCATTAAAGGATCATTCAAAGCTTAGCGACTTTAGGATCATCACCCTTCAAAATACATTTGGGAAAGTTTTAGAGAAGATAGTCGCTGTCAAGCTGCAAGAGTTTTGGAAAGAGGGAAGCTTCTTCCAAGAGGCCTGGGTAGCTACAGGCCAGGAAAATATACTGGTCAAATGCAGCCACTTTTGCCTTTGATGTTTATGAGGGGTTCCAGAGTAGACAGGAAACGATGGTGGCAGCGCTTGATCTCGAGGATGCGTACAATAGAGTTCGATAGATATTTGATGACCGCACCGATGGAGAAGGGGGTCAATCCCTGGTTGGTGAATTGAATAGCAGCCGTCCTGCATTCTCGTCGGGTTGCTCTCCGTCTGGGTGCATGGACCTCAGAGCCACATTTTTTGACCCCGGGACTGCCATAGGGATCTGCAATCTCACCGGTTCTCTTTAACGTGTATACGAGCAAGATTGCAGACCTAGAAGCACCAAGGGTTGGAAGGATACTAACATTTGCAGATGATATTCTTGCATATAGGCAGGGGAGAGATAGGGAGCAAACAGCCCAGGAGCTACAGGCGACAGTAGACAAAGTGATTGACTGGTGCACTGAAATGAGTGCTGTCATCCACCCGGAAAAGACGGCTGTTTTGTGGTGCTCTCTGGACAACAGGATTGTGTGAGCTGATGTCCCAGGTCTCACGATAGATAGTAGAAGCGTCAACAGAGAGAACAAACTAATGTATCTGGGAATCACATTTGACAGGAGCCTGTCCTTCAAGGACCATGTGGAGACGGTTGTGACAAGATCTCAAAAGAGACTCAATGCACTTAAAACTATGGCTGCAATGGACACAGAGCAGAGAATGCTCTTCACACTATACAAGCACTTGATCCTCTCAGTGATTGATTATGGACTAGGACTGCTCACTGTCTCAAAGAGTCAGCTGGTGAAATTAGAGCGCATACAGAACGAACCTATGCGGGTCATTCTGGGATGCACCAGAGACACCCCAGTAGTGTGTATGCGCTACATCCTTGGTCTGCCGACTGTTGCTGGTAGGCTCAAGGTGATGCAGGCGAAGGCATACCTCAGAGTAGCTGCAGACACAGACCACCCACTGCATGAGGCGCTGGACGCAGTTAAGGGTCAGCGACTGATAAGAGGGAAATCATGGATGGCTCAGGCGGAGGATACGATCAGACAGGTGTGCCCCTTGGAGAACATTAGGCGAGGAGAGGAGTGGGTCAGAGTGCCAGCGGAGCAGTCAGACTTGTGCAGAGTTATAATCACATTGAGCCGGGAGTGAAGGGAAGTGGCCAGCAGGGGCCACGGAAGTGGAAATCCAGCAACTAATTCAGGATAATGCTCGCCCGGGTGATGTGATTATCTACACAGATGGGTCGGTGTTGAGAGGTAGGAGAAGTGCCTGGGGATTCTTAGTAAAAGCTAATGGTCGACGTTTGGTGCAGGAGAGCCTGACGTATGATACCACAACATCTAGCTTAAGAATGGAGGTGGATGCGGCCAGTGCACCTTTCCGCTGGATTGAGAACACGATACATACAGACATCGTGATTGTAACTGACTCAGAAAGCATGCTGAGGAGGGTGAGGACAGGCAGGCTTCCTGCAGAGTGGCTTGTTTCGCTTCGGAGGTCACGGGTGGCAAGCATCACCTGGATCTTTTCTCCGGGGCATGCCGGTGTGCTGGGGAATGAACAGGCGGACAGATTGGCTGGATCGGCAAAACTTTGTGGAGTATTGATGCATGATAAGGCAGACGTGGTTGCGGCCTTGTGGGAGCACGTGTACACCTCGGAGGAGCAACTGGATCACCATAGTCTGGCAAGACTGAGGCAGCGAGGAGTGACGAGGGGATCTGGCCGACGCTCGACGCTCAGAGGGAAGGCGAGACGGACATATAATCAGATTGCTACTGGAACTATTGGTGTTGGAACTCTTCACTGGCTGCTGAGGATGGGGACGGAGCGCTCATGGGAATGCCCCGAATGTTGTGATGTCGGTTCCTAAATCAATCAATCAATCAATCAATCATCTAGCGGTGGGTTGGAGGCTTAACTTGTGTGCGTAAGTTTCTCAGTTGAATTCCTAATCTATGAAGACTTTTTTTTTCTTCCAGGACTCTATGATTGTAATATCCTCCATGCTATTTCTGGTGTGCTACATGTTCACCACAAATGAGGATTAAATAGAAAACCTTCAATTGCCTAACTGTCATGTACACGAAGTTTTTCCACTATTTGCTGACAATCCAATGCCGCACGATATTCTTTAATTACTGCAGCCGTGGTTGACTGGGGCACACAATGACAATCATTTGAGCACAATTCTCAGATCTGGATGGGGCTACATCTGTTTCTACTACTACTATTTCTACTACTACTACTACTACTACTACTACTACTACTACTACTACTACTACTACTACTACTACTACTACTACTACTACTACTACTACTACTACTACTACTACTACTACTACTACTACTACTACTACTACTACTACTACTACTACTACTACTACTACTACTACTACTACTACTACTACTACTACTACTACTACTACTACTACTACTACTACTACTACTACTGCTACTGCTACTGCTACTGCTACTACTACTACTACTACTACTACTACTACTACTACTACTACCACTACTACTACCACTACTACTACCGCTACTACTACCACTACTACTACCACTACTACTACCACTACTACTACCACTACTACTACCACTACTACCACCACTACTACCACCACTACTACCACCACTACTACCACCACTACTACCACCACCACTACCACCACCACTACCACTACTACTACTACTACTACTAATACTACTACTACTACTACTACTACTACTACTACTACTACTACTACTACTACTACTACTACTACTACTACTACTACTAATACTACTACTACTGCTAATACTGCTACTACTACTACTACTGCTAATACTGCTGCTGCTGCTGCTGGACTTAAAATCTAGACGATCACCATCAAGAGATGTACAGAAAAATCATGTACGTGTGCACCTCAATACGCAGGACATGAGTGTTCTAGAATGATTATATATATATATCGTCGTCATTCATAACTGCGAGCGCTAACAAGACAAGTCACCTTAACCAGTCAAGAAGCCTGATACGGGGAAAATGTCACGTCGCAAGTCCAACAACAAGAAACACGCGGTATCCAAGATGTGCAGCGTGGGAGCCGACAAGACCGGGAAGAAGATGAACGTGGAGAGCATGCCTGCTAGCTGCATCAAAGAACCTGAAACTACAGCTATTACTGAAGCTACCACGAGGGAGAAGATCGACAGCCCACCACAGACAAGAGCCAAACCTACTGAGAAGCAGAGGGAGGAGAAAGACACCAGAGTCGGAAACACCGACTCACCGACAAGCAAGTGGGTTGTCAAGCGTATCCAAGTGGAGCTATCAGACGAAGAAATCCTAAAGCAGCTACGAGAAGAGAATCTTCACATACGATTCTTGAAGGCGGAGCGACTCCTCACCTACTCCAAGATACCTACAACCTTGGCAGTGGTGACAACAGAGGGCAGCGAGATGCCTACCACAGTTTCAATCAACAAGAGAATGCAGCAACCAGAGAGATTCATCCCAAGGATCACCCAATGCTCCAGATGTCAGAGGGCCGGCCACAGCAGAGCAGCATGCCGCAGCAGGACGGAAATCTGCCGGTACTGCGCCGATCACCACGCCTTCAAGGAGTGTCCGCTGGCCAAGCTGGACACGGACTTCCGAGCACCCAACAACAAAAGAAAGTGCGCCAACTGCCTGGGCAAACACGGAGCAAGATACTTGGGCTGTCCGTACCTGCAACGACACAGAGACGTGTTAAAGTTTGCCATCAACACAAAGACACCATACAACGAAGCAAGGCGGAGGTGCGAGACAGCCACAAGCATCTCACAAGCGGAAAAAGCTCAACTGCAAGACCAGATAGATGAGCTAAAGAAGCAAATCAAGCTACTCCAAACACCGGCACCGACCAGCGACAATGAAAAGCTGCTGGCTGAAATACAGGAGATACAGCGAAACATCAAGCAAGAAGTGGAACAAATGGCACAGACGGCAAAGAAGAATGAAGAGATTCTACGGACATCAAAGCGGAGAGAGAAATGCTAAAAAGAGAACTAACCCAAAGCAAACCAGCTGAAGCCAAGGAAACGATCACAGAACAGCCGCAAGATGAAACCCAACAAAAGGCCGAGACGTTACCGTACCAGGGGAAATCCAAGCGGAAACCGATATACCACGAGACCACTGGAGAAATGATAGGGGAAGAGAGTGACGGCGGCACAGATTACCCTATTCCAATGACCTGGGAGGTGATACTAGAGTTAGGTAGAATGAATGAACTCGAGCTAGCAGAATTCAACAGGAAAAAAGAAAGCAGAAGCCTCGAAATGGACAAGAGGCGCGAAAGAATCAACAGGGAGAGGAAAGAGATATTGCGCAAACAAGAAAATGAATCCGTCGAGAAGCTCCTACAGAAAATACACAAAAAAGGAGGCAAAAAAAACAAAAACAAATAAAAAGTCCTTTTAAGGACTGCAACCAGTCAAGCCAGACGAACCAGCAGCCTTCACCAACAACAGACACCACCAGAGGAGACGGGTCCTTCTAAGGACTGCAGCCTGTCAAGCCAGACGAGCCAGGAACCTACACCAACAAGAAAACCACAATAGGAGACGGGCACAAAGGACAGCCGCCGACTGATCCCCCAGCTGACGTCACAGACACAAACATAACCAGTCCGGATCAGGACTAACTTGTAAGAGCGCACAAGACAAGAATTAGGGTGAATTATCCCACAAAAACCACGGACCTCAACAATAACCACAGCTGAAAGACGCAGGTTGAACGAGGCCGAATTTGGAATTTTTGTTTTGAAAATTGGAATTGGAATGAATATATATATATATAGTGTGTGTCTTTATTCTCTTACCAGGCTGTGTAACCGAGCCCTGTGAGCAGATCTGCGTCAATGTATTCATTTCACTACTTGGCTATGAGTGTCGATGTCGGTCTGGTTACATAGTCAATCCCTCGGATACGAGCAAGTGTTTACGTAAGTATTGATCAACATCTGATTCTTCCCCCTGTCACTGTCTGTAACTTCATATCTTTTGCTTTGTTTGTGTAAAAGATCGATCACTTCACCACATTAGTTCCCTAGTCTCTGACCACCCATCGCACAATGAGATTCTGATAACAGTACAAGAAATTATTGTATACCTGCAAATGTTCAGGGAGGTTAAGAAGGCCGACAGAAGACATCACCAATCAAGTACCAATTGGTTTATACAAATATTTGATAGCACCATACAAGAAATACACCTGCAATCTTTCCCAAGTCATACACAGATTTAATATTTTAGGTGGCAATTCTGGAGATTGTCCTGGGTGAAAGGGGGTAAGTCGGGGATCAGGTCATACTTCTCGGAGAAGAGCTTCCTTTAATCTTGGTTAATTGGGTTATTTTCCGTTCTTTTCCCAAACTTGCTCATAGATGTGAAGCCAAGGTGACAAAAGAAGCAGAAACTCTTTATGGTAGTTTGAGCTACAGAGCAGAATGCCTACCACGTTTGGTCTAAACAGGAGAGAAAGAGGAAAAAGAGAAAACCTCTCACCGCCCACAACTTACACGAGGTAAGGGAAAATAAAAAAGAAGAAGGTTTCAGGATTCTAGAGACAGGAATTTGAACTAATTAGTTTCGTTCAGGCAGGAACTATCATGCTCAATCCCAGACAATGAATTAAGCTATTAAGCTGTAATAGCAACAGTGAATGTACAAACTAAACTTACACAAACTAAATAAACAAATAAGAAACAACACAAAAAGCCCTTTATTTACCAAATCCACTCCAATGGACAACTAATATCCATGTAATAACTGAACCATCAATGACAACAAAGAACTGCAGTGTGCAAACAAAATATTAAGAATAGGATCTTAGACAATAAAATAAGACACCTTACTTGGAAGATTTTACAACAGTTGTGAAACAAACATAAATATGAGTTGCAATACCAACGGAAAAGAGGCCGAGACACTAAGATAAAGTATCGCAAACATCAGAAAGATTCATTCAACATTCTTTGACAATGTGTTGAGTAGAGAACAAGTGTAACATATTGTGCCGACTGAAATGATTTGTGTAAAACCTGATAAAGGATGACACCGAGAAGCGATTCTTGACAGAATTTTATAAAGTCATAATCAATTATCAGCTTAAGAATTGATACATTCCATTGGAGATTCACAAGATGTGGAGAAGCATGAACGTTCAAGTCAGCTAGCAAGACACTTGATGAAGAAGATGATGATGATGATAATTATTCTGATACGAAGGAGAAAGGGTTTACACAATGATAGCAATGAATTTGTTCTACTTAACCCTTACACGTGTGTAAGTATTGCTTACATTTACACTGCCATCATCTCCCCACACATGTATAAATAATAATAACATTTACAGTTTCATCGTCTCCCACACATGCATACACATACTTATGTTTACTGTTTCGCTGCTCCCCGCACATATGTAAGTAATGGTAACATTAATGCTAACATTTACACTTGTATCGCCTCCCCATACATATGTAAATGATGCTAACATATACACTTTTACCGTCTGCCCACACACATTTAAATAATGCTAACATTTACACCACGCCGTTGGAACTGCATCGGCCATGTACTCAGAATGGACAAGACAAGACTCCCCAACCAAGCCCTCTTATGGTCACCAGTAGGGAAAAGAAAACGGGGAAGACCAAGAGAGACCCCGCTCACTAAACGGCCAAGTGAACATCCAGGATCTACAACAGGTAGCAGCGAACCGCCGGACATGAAGAGCCATGACTTCTGCCCTTTGCGCCGCCTTAGGCTCAAGAGGAAAAACTAACTAACTAACATTTACACCGTTACCATCTCCCTACACATTTGTAAATATTGGTAACATTTACACCGTTATCGTTTCCCCACATATATGTAAATGATGGTAACATTTACACCGTTATCGTCTCCCCACACATATTTAAATAATCCTACTATTTACTTTGTCTCCCCCCCCCCCTCTCCCTCCAGCCAAAAATGCTGCATATCTTTTGCAGGACGTTACTGTCAACCCAAGGTAGACTTTCTAGTCAATTATACGTTCATTAATTTGACATAGCTTTGTGAAAAGAGAAGTCGACGTTTAATGGCTAAAATGTAGATTTTCATCGTTTCCCCACACATGTTTAAATACTGTTAACATTTAATTATTATCGTTCCATATCATCATATAGCAAGTCCTTTCCATGACGTATTTCCCATCAGGACATCCGCACACTTGTTTCAAGTAGTGTTAGTGTTTCGTTTATCGTTGTCTGCCTACAAGACAGTGCATTATTTATGCATTACCATTGTTCAGTTTCCGACACAAGATTCTTGACATTATCTAATATTCGTCTACAGTTCTTAAACCAACCTGTGACCGTGGTTTCCAGAGTTCCGCCATCCCTCCATACGACTGTGTCGGTAAGTGTTCCTAAAACAATTGCATGTCCTTTGCAGTCACTTTGAAAACAATTCTAGTCCTTATTGACTGTTTGTAATTTCTAGACAACGTTACGTTCAGAAGTTTGCCATTGCTTTCCGAAGGGGAAATCAACATTTAAATCCAATTGACCTTTAAAAACAATTCTAGCCCCTATTGACTGTTTGTCATTTACTAGACAATTTTAAGTTCAGAATTTTGCCATTTGTCGCGTAATGTTGACTATTTTGATAGACAAGGATCAGAAATAGCAACCAATAGACTTTCAGAATTCCGAAAGACTAATCACTGACGAAGAAGAGGCCGAAATGGCTCGAACTAGGATGTATGATTCAGAACAGTCTCAGGAATGACCAAGTCTTCAGACTACAAGGAAGGCAACTAGAAACTTCTACAAAAAGATAAGTGCAATGAGAACCAGAGGCGAATCCTTTGACCCAACTGAAATAATTAACAGCGAAAGTGGATAACCAATAAATGAACAAAAAACAAACCCTAATAAGATGGAGACAGTACTTCGAACAACTTCTCAATATCCCATCAGATGTCACAGGAATTAAAGAAACAGGCACAAATGCCACCGAAGAACTAGAACCAGACATACTGAAGAAGAAATTATAGAAGCCGTCAGATTAGCCCCATTGAAAAAATCACCGGGACAAGATGAAATACCAAATGAACTAATTAAAGCAGCAAGAGAAGTAGGAATAGTATGGCTACACAGACTATTCAACCATATTTGGATATAACAACAGACACCACAAGACTGGGGAAACGCCATAATTATCCCTATTTGGAAATCAAAGGCAGCAACCGAGACTGCACACAATACAGAGGCATTTCCATTTTGAGTCATACTAGGGAAAATATTTTGCAAAATTCTTGAGAAAAAATTACGAACTACTATGGAACCCCAGCTAAGCGAAACATAACTTGGATTTAGGACAAACAAAGGATGCACAGATGCCGTTTTTGCTCTTAGACAACTTATAGAAAAATCAATTGAATTGAATTAAACACACTACTTAGTCTTTGTCGACCAAGAAAAGGCATTTGATAGAGTAGATAGAAACAAGCTGTGGGAAATCCTTAAACAATATGGAGTGAGTACACATCTAACAAACCTATGTAGAAGCTTTTACAATATCAGTGAATGCATAGTGAGAGCAACTGGAGGGCACTCAGAACCTTTCACCATAAGATACGGAGTACGACAAGGTTGTGTCCTGTCCCCTCTCTTGTTCATAGCAAACATAGACAACATATGTAAAGGAAACCAGCCAAACAGAGACCGCAAGAATACTGCATGATGAGAACACAGAAGAAGAACCATCTGCAAATTTAACCATTAGAGAACTCCTGTTTGCGGACGACCAAGAACTAACAGCACAATCAGAAGCCGAATTACAAGACCACATGAATAGTCTAAACGGAATATTTAGGGAACATAACATGAAATTTTTTTTAGTTGCTTGTCCTTCGCGGGATGTAGCAGTCAACCCCAACATTTTCGCTATTTGTGATTCCTGGGCAAATTTTAAGTTCAGTATTTACATGAAAATTAGCACAAGTAAAGCAGAGGTAATGACTATAACTAAACAAGAAAAAAGCAACAACAATTCACCTAAACGAACATTCCTTGAAACAAGTAAAGAGTTTCAGATACCTAGGAAGCATATCATCAAATGGCAACTCAGAAGTCGAGATCGAAAATAGATGCAATAAGGCAAACCAACTCATTGGACAAATGGCACCAATAGTAAAGAACAAACATGTATCAATAACTACTAAGAAAGCACTTTACAACACAATCTTCCTACCAACTCTATGTTACCAATGCCAAACCTGGACAGTGACAGAAAAAGAGAAAAGAAAAATCACAACAACAGAAATGAGATTCCTGAGAAGAATACTCAATGTATCAAGAAGAGACAAGATCAGAAATGAAGAAATCAGAACTAAAGTGGGAGTTGTAGCTGAGCTAGATTTTATTAGAAGGCAGCAAGTCAAATAGTTTGGCCATGCAAGTAGGTTACCAACTAACAGTATACCACAACAAGCAATGATGTACAGACCAGATGGAAACAGAGGAAGAGACCGACCACGTTAAGGATGGACGCAGGAAATAACAGAGTCCATGGGAATATCGATACATGAAGCCCATAAGCGGGCACTCTCCCGCTGTTTATACTTCACCTCGACACCGCAAGGTACAAGAGGAACATGATGAGATGAGATGAGATGAGATGAGATGAGAGATGAGATTCCTTGGCATATTTCTCTGCATCACGTCAAGTACATACTGTAGAAATCACACAACATAAAGTAAAATAACTATATAAATACTTCAAGCTGAAATATACACATGTTCGTACAGTAATGTCAATTGTCTACCACGGTAATTTTAAGCTGACTATCAAGTCTTTCTGTCTGCACAAAACTGTCGGAACAAATAATCCTACCTGTGTTAGGATTGAATCTGGACCACTGTCTTATCAGGCAAGCGTACTTATCAATATACTAGACAGCTCCAAGGATTAGCAAACTAAGTATAATAAGTAAGTAACGAAAACGGCTTAGTCTAAATAAAAGAAACCACAAACTGTGATTATCGACAAAGTTAGTACCAAAAATTTGTGAAAATTACAGTAAATGGAAAGACACTAGGTCAAGTCAATAGTTTTTGTCACCTAGGACAATTAATAACAGATTATGTACGTGTCACGCAGAAATAAGAAAGCCAATAGGAAGAAAGCCAATAGGAATGGCGAAAGAAACATTCAACAATATGAAACAGCTTCTCACATCCATAGCCGTCGCGTTTGCGAAGTTGATAAGGAACTGTACTGACAATGTCATGAGCACTATGAGACAAGGTTTTGACGATTGTCTCGTCGCCTGCTAAGTGAGGATTATTTTGGTCACCTATTCCTCTGTGCATTCAGACCTACACAATGTGATGGCTCTATCATATCTCAGACCCATGGCAGAAAACTACTTTAGAAGACATGTTTCCCCCTCACATCAATACAGCAAATTTACGAATTAATACTAAAGCCTTTCAAGTGTAGCACTGAGTCTATACTACTGTATGCTGTATTAACACGGACAGCGAATTAAAGAAAAACGTGGCGACAAAATTGAAGCCTTCGAAATGTGGGTATACAGACGAATAGGAACAATATGGCGGGAGAAGAAAACAAAGTGCAAAGAAGTATTACAAAAACTGGAACTGAAGAAACCATTGATGCATGGAATCACTGTTGGACAATTAAAATACTCTGACCATACAAAGAGACACAGCCACGTGTTTAAGTATGTCATCATCATCGTGTTCATGTGCCATGCCGACAGGCGTGATCGATCATAGTGCGCCATCTCACACGTTCACCAGAGTCTTGGATTAGCTTCGAGTTTTTGTCTTGATTATGCAGTGTCTCCCAACCATCAATGCATTTATCTCTGCCTTCCCCTTGCTTTTCTCCCATCCATCTTGTAAGTTGTCACTACAGCTTTCTAGTTTATTTCTCCTTATATGCCTAAAGAATAATGACTATTTACTGAAAATTTCTTGAATTAATTTACAATTTTCTTGTGTTTCTAGTAGGACTATCTCTTTGGCATGTTAGAGAGAGAAGTGGACGGGAAGCACTTTTGTAAGCGAATGGGCAACACTAAGAGAGAAACTGTGAGAAGCTTCTTGAATTCGCTGGGCTAAAGTTGTCAGGAACCAATTACAGCCCACCTCCAATGCGGAGATGACTCTTGATTGATATCTAATAATCAGTGTCACAATCAATATACGAATTCTAACTTATTTTAAACTGTACTTTTCATTGGGCGCCAAACAGGACAAATATTTTATGATATAACATATGTGGTGGGAATTCTATTTACAGACGTCGATGAATGTAACTCCGGAAATTCGCCCTGTGAACAGAATTGCCGCAACAGTCAAGGAAGCTACGAGTGTTCTTGTAGATCTGGTTATGTGGTCAGAACAAGTGATCCTACTAAATGTGAACGTATGTATGCTTTACTTAACCCTGTCGTCAACTGCATATAGCTCTCAATCCCTGCCTGCGAAAGCTTATATATATATATATATATATATATATATATATATATATATATATATATATATATATATATATATATATATATATATATATACCAAATGACCGCGGCATGAGTAGCTGTTATATGTAGACACCCTCAACTTTGCCAACTAGTAGTTACTTTATTGTATATGACGATTTCTCCTTTCATTGGATCTATACAATGTTCCTGGCATTGAAGTAGTAAATCGACATATGGTCAAAGTGTTAACAGTTTTGAAATTTAAAACTTTGGTGTATAAACACTTTGCTTGGAAGCACTGTCGGCTTCCTGGCCTAAAGGTAAGCGACTTTTCTCCGTAATCTCGTATACTCTCGTAAGTAACGTGACGACGGTGAGAATCAGCAGTGGTTCGAATCGCGTCGGTAACTTATGGGATATGTGAGCCTGCCGCTCAGAAATCAATGGCAAACTACTGAGCGTAATCTTGCCAAGAAATCAACAATCAGCTGAAAGATGCCAATGTTGACAGCGATGTCCTGTAAAGGATATGCAAAACATTTGGAAGCACTGTTACTGATATTTGATAAATGAAGACATCCAATATTTGCGAGAATTCTTTCACCTACCAGATGAGATTGTTCCTGCTCCACCTGAACTATCCTCACCTGTGGTTATTGCGATCAGTTTCATAATTTTTACACCACTTCATTTGCCTTAGGCACCAATTAATCCGGCTCTGCCTAATGGCTTGCATTGCCCCAGAGTAATAGTTTCTTAAAAACTGTGTTTTCCATGATAAGGTATATCACAAAATGTTCTTAACTCTTTCCATCCAGTACTTCTTTCTTTAAAGTAACATTTCTTAAATGGGTTAAAATAAAAACGGTTTAGAATAGAAGACAATACAGGATAGTTAAAGTTACTTGCGTGTCCTTTACAGGACAATGCAAATTATTCCATTGTTTAAATTGGTGATTTTCTAGTGAGTTTTATTTCAGCAGTTTGTTAACTTATGTGGAAGCCGCGGAGACGTGACTTTATAGAAGGATCATGAGAACATCGTGGACGGTTATAATGAGTAATGATCTTGAAATAAGTCAACTCACAAAGAGAACTAATTACTCGCATCAGAAGAAGACTGCTCGAGAGGAAGAGAGGCGGCGAGAATCCAACAATGAAGATGCTGGTCAGTTTGACATTATTGTATGGATGACCATCAATATCAGAAACGATTGGCAGCACATTAGACAGAAGGCTGTGAGCAGACATGATCACCAATACCGCATGGAATAGACTATAAGTAGAAGCGTGACTTTGATTTATGAAGGGCTGGCTTCGCATACGATCAAAACCAACTCTAAGAGGTCAGCTTCCAAATCGCCCACGGCTGATTTCGAAACCTCGAACCAGTATGTCGGAGAATCATGAAACTGCGAGTTTTACTATCCCCTAAGCCACAGATGCCAGTTATCAAGGATGGAGGGGGATAATATAATAACTGGCTGGGACCAACGCAGTCATAGAAATAACTAGAACATAATGAGAATATGTAGCAACTGATGGACATAAGTTCACGAAATGCACTACATTTTTATTATTCTTCTCCATACTCCAACTCCCACACTGATTACAGGTGCTGGTGTAATTAACTGTCCAAAAGGATTCCAACCAAATCCTAGAAATCCAACAAACTGTATAGGTAAGAATATGGATGTTCGTTCATATACAATGATCTTCATATTCACATACGCTCATACATACAGCTATGCGTGCATATAAACAGAGAGGCAAGCAATCACGCAACACCCACGCTGTCACAGTCACACATAGAGATACACGGACGCACATACACACACACACACACACACACACACACACACACACACACACACACACACATGTGCACATAGAGGGAAAAATATGTTGCTTGTTCTTCGCAAGACGTTGCAATCAACCCCAATACAAGGCTCGTTTACTAGGCAGGTTTACGTTTAATATTTTGCCATTGCTTTCTGAACGAGAAGTCAATACTGAATTCCAATTGACCGGTGTAGGGGATGAACCCGCTACCCCGGCTTCCTTATAACAGGCATATAATTAGCAAATCTCGAGACTATAAAGACAATGAAAAGCGGACCTTTAGTAAATTATTAACTCACTACTCATGCATTGTTTTCCTCGTCTACCCCGGTACGTAAACTATCATTATCTTCGTTTGTAGGACGACGCTATCATCACAAAAAAAGTTAGTTGCATATCCTTTACAGGACGTTTGCAGTCAAAACCAGCATATTTAGCTGTTGTTTTTGTCTTGGCAAGTTTACGTTCAGTAGTTTGTCATTGCTTTCTGAACGACCGGCACCCGTACCTTTTCGAAAAAAAACCAACGCAACGCGGTCTACTACCAAATTGCGCACAGCTGTGTTTCGAACGCGGGTATACGGGATTACGAACAGCGTCCGTAATACCTTCGCCACGGAGACCTGCCTATCACCACAACCCACCAGAAACACCGTCTATTCTGTGCCAGCTTCCCTCAGGATGTATTTTTACGCCAAAGTTATCTTTAACATTCCGCGTACGCTGTTGTGGAAGCCGCTGTAGCGAGGTGTCTATCAAGATAGATTTATGACCGCAGCCAAGCGTTTTGGTCACTGCGCTCCGGTGGTCGTGAGTTTGAATCTCCATCGAGGTCGAGATCTAAAAAACAATTCACCAGGTCGACCCAGCCTAAAGCGGGTACTCGGAAATGTGCTTGGAAATAAAGGCGGTCGGCGAGATATTGACCACATCACCATCGAGTGCTGATTGGTCTATACAAATGTAGTGCTAGCACCATATACCCAGTACAGACGTGTACAGAGACCCTGTACAATATTTGCTTACCACATTCTCAATACGCTGAAGGCGTGAAAAAATATAGTTTATTGTCGTTGTTTTGTTGCTTTACTTTAGTCCACAATCACGCTGGTTGGCGCCTGCCTCGTAATCCAGAATCCACACCTCCCTTATGTCTAAACCGTGTTAAGCTTCACATGGTAAACACATTTTAATTTCTGAGACATGGTACTGTTGTTTATAAGTCAATTCTCTTCGATTTTCAGATATGTTTATAGATTAAGAATGTGTTTCTTCCTGATCAACGAATCTCAGAATCGTTCTGTAATATTTAAGTTCAGTAGTCTTGATTATCCTCATGTAACTATATAAATATCTATGAACTTACCAGAATGTCATTAAACTATTTGGTAGATGTTAGCGTCCACAGAAACCGGTATTTCATCACAAACACTGGGAATTATCGCTTCCAGATACTGGCCTCAGATTCTGTGAATGTAAATTTACTGAACTCAAATTCTGTGAATGTAAATTTACTGACTTGACTAGCTGGATGCCTTATTGGAAGAAAGAATTGATAATATACGATACGACCAGATCAGACTATCACAGGGATACCTTTACTGAGTTTTTTTGTGCTTTGCATATTGCCTATAAGTAGGTACATGATGTATCTTTTCTTAATCTTTACTTGCGTGGGGTGGGGGGCCCGAAGGGTGGGGGAGGGGGGGGGGGGGTTTGAGGCTTTAGATTACCTTCCATTGCTAGTTGTTTTGCCTTTGGTTGCACCATATTTCTGTATTTAAAAAAAAAAACATGTGCACTTGATATTGTCTGTCAGTCAAGTTTGAGTGTTCCTCTGGAACCTGTTTCCCGATCAGTTTGGGTGTTTGAACTTAGCTGTAGCTGATCAGGTTTCATTCTCATAAGATATCTGATATCTTGGCATGGAGGAACATCGGTATCAGAAATGATCGACAGTACATAAGACAGAAAACTGTGGACAGCCATGATCACCAATGCTGCACGGCTTGAAAGAAAAAGAAGATGTCCAAAATATATATATCTGCTATCTCTATAAATGCGATGCATAGTGTTGTGCCTGTCATGATTATTTTGTAGCCGGTTAGAATTCTGTCTCTTCTGAAAACTCCAAAAGCCGTTCCCAATTGTTTAATTTCTGTGACACTGATAAAGTGTTGGAAGAAAAATAAGCTTTATCATTTCCAAGTTGTCTTCCATCACAGCCTGTCTCCAGTGCATTAATGATTGTTAATGTTTTCAGATATCGATGAATGTGCAGTCGGTTCACCATGCCAGCAGCTCTGCAGTAACAGCAAAGGCAGCTACGAGTGTAATTGCAGATCTGGTTATCAGATCAATGAGAGGGATCCTTCCAAATGTGACAGTAGGTTCAAAGTAGGAGTATAATTATCGTCACCACCATCATCTTCATCACTATCTGGAGAATTATCACATCATCAATGTTTTTATCTCTAACAGCAGGAAAGGCAGTTACGACTGTGATTGCAGACCTAATTTTGAAGTCAGTGAGACGGATCTGGTTAGATGAGGCGGTAGGTTCAATGTAGGGTCATCATCATCATCATCGTCGTCGTCAACATCATCATCATCAACAGCATCATCATTCAAATCATTATCATTGTGATTGTCATCAAAATCATCATTGTTGCTCTCTGCAACAACGACAATGGCAGTAATGAGTCATCATCATGTGCCCTTACATCTGGTGTAGATGTGCATGTTTCTTCTCAATATCTCACTCCTTGGTATTCTGTATCAACTCTACTGATGATATTCCTCCATGTCACCGTCTCAGTCCATCCAGTAAAATTTCTCTTGGCCAGCCTCTGTCTCTTTTCCCACTAATCTTTCCAGCCTTGAGTTTCATTGTAAATGCTGGGATAGAATCCATCGTCATCGTCTGCTTAATGTTTTATCTCCTAGTTAAGTACAAACATTCAGACAACTCATACCAATTCCTTCTATCCTGTACTATCTCATGCAAAAAGTGAAATACCCTTTTAAAACCTGTTAAAATGTATTAGGTATATGGTGCTAGTCCAATATTTGTATAGATCTTACGACACTAGATACCACTTGTTGCATGAGACTGACACAATTAAATATTTGTTTAAATATTGTCTTCTTCTCCATTACAGTAATCAACAATTGTCAGAGTGGTTACACACCAAATCTCTCAGATCCGACTGATTGTCTGGGTAAGTTCCACGTATTTTTTGTTTGGCCTTGATGTGAATTATTTGGTTTTGGTGTGAATTGTTTGGCTTTGATGTGAATTATTTGACGTTGGTGTGAATTGTTTGGCTTTGCTGTGCAATAGTTGACTTTGGTGTGAATTGTTTTGGCTTTGCTGTGAATTATTTGACTTTGGTGTGAATTGTTTGGCTTTGCTGTGAATTAGTTGACTTTGGCGTGAATTGTTTTGCTTTGCTGTGAATTATTTGACTTTGGTATAAATTGTTTGGCTTTGCTGTGAATTATTTGAGTTTGGTGTGAATTGTTTGGCTTTGCTGTGAATTAGTTGGCTTTGGTGTGAATTGTTTGGCTTTGATGTGAATTAGTTGACTTTGGTATGAATTGTTTGACTTTGCTGTGAATTATTTGACTTTGGTGTGAATTGTTTGGCTTTGCTGTGAATTAGTTGACTTTGGTGTGAATTGTTTGGCTTTGCTGTGAATTATTTGTCTTTGGTGTGAATTGTTTGGCTTTGCTGTGAAGTAGTTGACTTTGGTGTGAATTGTTTGGCTTTGATGTGAATTAGTTGACTTTGGTATGAATTGTTTGACTTTGCTGTGAATTATTTGACTTTGGTGTGAATTGTTTGGCTTTGCTGTGAATTAGTTGACTTTGGTGTGAATTGTTTGGCTTTGCTGTGAATTATTTGTCTTTGGTGTGAATTGTTTGGCTTTGCTGTGAAGTAGTTGACTTTGGTGTGAATTGTTTGGCTTTGATGTGAATTATTTGACTTTGGTGTGAATTGTTTGGCTTTGCTGTGAATTAGTTGACTTTGGTGTGAATTGTTTGGCTTTGATGTGAATTATTTGACTTTGGTGTGAATTGTTTGGCTTTGTTGTGAATTATTTGACTTTGGTGTGAATTGATATTTATTAAGACTATGTATAGATATTTGCCCAAACTTAAATTTTGCATGTCCTTTGCAGAATAAACCCCAGATAGATGTTCTAGACCAGTGTTTCCCAACCTTTTTTGTGCCACGCCCCACTTAAGCCTTTCTAAAATTCATATTGCCCCCCTCCCCCGCCCCACGCCCCCCCTCAACATATACATTATTTTTAATATTCAAAAATTGAAATGTTCACTAAAGAAACCTGAATGATAGGTTTTAGGAAGAAATCACTAGGTAATTATTGTGCAAACACAGTAAGTAAATTTTCAAAACATATAATGGAGAACTGAAATTCAAGTACAAAATAATTTTAATGAAAGATTTTTCTATATTATTTTAATTATTAGTAATTATTTATTATTTAAATTTAGTGAGATCCTTGCGCTTGATGCTTGCTGCAAAGAGATCTTATGTCAGGTTCCAATTTAGTTAACTTCAGTCTCAAGTCTCCCCGTTTTGTTATATTCAGCCGATTTCTTCCATTTTCGAATTGCCCCCCCTTAACAGTCAAATTGCCCCCCTGTGGGGCGTGGGCCCCAAGTTGGGAAACACTGGTCTAGACTGTTTTATGTTCAGTAGTTTGCCAATGCTTTCTAAACGAGAAGTCAACGTTAATGTCCAGCTGACCGGTGTGGGGAATGAATAAAAAAAATTGTGAGATTATGTTTACCTCTCCAAGTTATTTTTATGTGAACACCTACTAGAAAAAAAATTATCGCAGTGACGAGAAAATGTCAAAAATTGGTATAACATTCTTGAGAAACGCTGGTGGGAATTTTAGACGAGACAGAATGAGAAACATCGACTTTAGAGATTTTATGGACATAACATTCTCGATTCCATCGAGATGAAATAAATAATATGTTTTGGACATGCTATGAGAATTTAATGTAAAGATATTCTCATGTTTTGTGAATTATTCCAAGGCATTTGACTGTGTACAATATCATAAACTTTAGGAAATCATGAGGAATATGGGCTTTTTATCACATGTAATAGAATTCACAAAAAATCTCTATCTAAACCAACAAGTAGCAGTTATATGGCGAGACATCAGATTGGTTTGACATCAAGCAAAGAGTCCGTCAGGGAAGTTTGCTGCCCCCCCCCCCCCTATTTGATTAACCTGTACACCGAAAATATAATGAGAAATATCCGAGATGATATAAAAAGGGAGCAATATGATGCCCTTAATATTGGTGGTCATGACATACCAGAGATTCGGTGTGCTGATGATTCAGTATTGCTATCCACAACACAGAATGGTATAGACAACCTAATAACCTCAACCCAATAAAATAGTGAAAATCACAACTTATATCTGAACATAGCAAAATCAAATATAATGCATACAAATAACACTACTATGGAGCAAGAAATATGTGATAATGAGGAAATAGTGGAAATGGTGGACAATTTCGAATATCTTGGGTCATAGGTTACCAACAATGGTGACACAATGAAAGAAAAATCTATTGCTCTTCAAAGACTAAAACAACTGAATAAATTGTGGAGTGGGACAGATAGAACTACAAAAATTAGATTTTTAAGAGCATGCATCTTTCTCATTGCAACAGACGCATATGAGACCTGGACACTTACTAAACAAGCTGTACAGCGCATAAATGCCTTTGAATATAAATGTTATAGACGAATTCTAAGAACATCTTGGATACAGAAAAGAACAAATGCATCCATACTTCAAGAGCTGAATATTGAAGAAGGTTGGCTATTAAAGTCTATAAAACAAAGAAAATTGAAATATTTTGGTCACTTGAAACGTCACGAAAGTTTGGAGAGAACAATAATGGAGGGGTACATGCCTGGGGAGAGAGGAAGAGGAAGAGTTGCATTACATTTGATGGAAAGCCCATATTCCACATGATTTCACAAAGTATATATAATAGCAAAACAATAACAAAACACATTTTCATAGTAAAAGAATTCTGCTATAAAACAGTGTTATTGGTTATACCGTGCAAACCCATATGTTTTATAGACCAATCGACACTCGATGGGTGTGTGTGGTCAGTATCACTATCATGCTGGCGGTCTTTGCTACCCAGATCATATACGTTACCTGATTTAGGCAGTGTCAGCCTGGGAGCCCATTAAATAAATACGATAGTCCTCAATCCAACCAATAATCACCAGGCCGGTAGGCAAGTGCTAGTCATTGCCCAAAATCATTCTTGATATCAGAAATGTGTTTAGAATTAAACACATCAATGATACTGACTACATCACCCATTGAGTGCCAATTTATCTATAACAGTTTGCAGCTAGCACCATATACCCATTATGCCCCAAGGCATGTAATATTGTTCTTTACTTACTTTACTATTTTATAATGATCGGCTTGTCAGTAATAACTGACTATATCCCAATACACGAACGTGAGATTAAGCATACATAAAAAGCTATTGTACATTTTATGCATTTATGGAAGCCTCCTTGGATTGTGGGGAATGACCATGTGATGCCCCAACCTTTACACGAGGATCAAGCGGCAGCACAGGCAGAACTTTCTATAAGTCATGTGTGTGATCTAGAGACCATCAATCGTGAAAGAGAGTGGGTTGAAGGTCCGGAAGACATGACGGACTGGCACAATGTAATTATAACACTGGGTCGTGAGTGCAGAGAATGGGCAGCGGGTCGCACTGAGTTTGATGTGCAACAGCTGATCCAGAGCAACACACATCAAGGTGACATAGTCATCTACACCGATGGGTCAGTGGTGAGAAACAGACGTAGTGGCCGGGGCTTTATTGCAAAGGCTAATGGACGAGTCTTGAAAAAGGAGAGTCTGGCATATGAGACTACGACCTCCAGCATGAGAATGGAGGTGGAGGCAGTAACAGCGGCATTCCGGTGGCTAGAGGAGACTACTGCAACACACGTTGTATTCATTACGGATTCAAAGAGTATGCTTAGTAAGGTGGAGAAAGGAATGTTTCGTGTGGAATGGCTCTCGTCGCTTCAGAGATCACAGATTGTGAGAAGTGTATCGATATTTTGCCCTGGCCATGCGGGGGTACGGGGGAATGAACAGGCTAATAGGCTAACAGGGAATGCACCTCTTGGTGGTATTTTACCTATGGACAAAGGGGGGGGGGGTGGCTGTGCGCTTGTGGGACCAGGTGGAGAAGGAGGGGGAACAGATTGAGAACCCATATGTGGAAAGAATGAGATTGCTGTAGATCGACAGGGGTTCTGAGAGGGAAGACCAGGAGAACGTTTAATCAGATAGCGGTGGGAACAATTAGTAATATGACTCTTCGCTGGTTTTTGAACGAGGGGACGGAGCACGTATGGGAATGTCCCGAGTGCAGTAATGTCGGTTCTTAACTCAACTCAACTCAAGCGGCATTTATGAGACTGTTCTGGATGGACTTGTTGGGATACAACAGTTGTTGGTGGAAATTACACAGATGGTGGATCCACAATGAGACGTTAAAACAACTGAGAAAACTACTCAAGAAGTACAAAGGACACAGATGGTGACCACACACTGAGACAGTGGAATGACTTATGAAACTACCCAGAAGACTCACCTAATCAACAAATGTCAGGAAGAAGTCTGATGCCTTCAACGAACGGTGTAAATATTACAGCTCTCTTGCGGAATACGCTGTTCTTCCGTGGCTTCTGAGCACAAAATGTACCAAATAGATATATTAATTGCTATAATTGTATTAATGCCCCCTTGTTTTTGGTTGTGTTTGCTGATGAAGGCTTTGACATCTATAGTTTCTACACTTTCACTTGTTATTGTGATTTTGTAAAGCTGACCTTTACCACTGTTTTGTTTGTTTGATGGTTTTTGAATTTTCTGCTGACCCTTCCAGTAAAAATGATCTTTTGACAGATGCCTAATGCATTGTATTCATACAAGTGAGAATAATCATTCATAAATTCAATACTAGAGCTCCATATTCTGTAGAATATAATCCCTTGATGAAGTCGGAGGAATAAAGATAAGAAGGCAATTTAAATATCAGATTACCGTCATAAGCAAATGCATTAACCACTATGGTATCATAGCTGGAGATTTAGACTTCATTACCATAAAAATAATGAATAATCCTTGATTATAAATGGTAGTTCATAAGTTAAAGTGGATTATTTGTAGCGTATTTGTTATTTATCCATATGCGCGTGTCCTTATTTTCCTCAGATGTGGATGAGTGCAGAGGTAGTAATCCATGTGAGCAGGATTGCACCAACACAGCTGGTGGCTATGTTTGTTCTTGCAGGAGTGGTTTCTCAGTCAGTGCCACCAGCAGTGCAAAATGTGAAAGTATGTAGTAGAATCTATAAGATGTGAAGGTACATAGTATATAGAACTAATGTAAAACTCGGCATTTTAAGGAATCAAAGGTATGTGCGCGAGAATTAGTAGTGGTTCTCTCCGTGCCGGTAACTTACGGGGTATGTGAGCCGGTCGCTCAGAAAGCAATGGCAAACTACTGAGCGTAATCTTGCCAAGAAATCGACAATCAGTTGATAGATGCTGATGTTGACAGCGATGTCCTGTAAAGGATGTGCAAAAAAGGTATGTAGAGAAATCTTTAAAATAAGAAGGTACAATATGTATAGTATAAATTGTAGAGCTCTGCAACATAAAAAAAACAAACAAGATGTCAAGGTATGTAGTAACATCTACACGATGGGAAGGTACATTTATATAAACAACTGAAAAGATCTATAACAGAAGAAACAACATGTGAAGGTATACAGTCTAACACAATGTGAAAATAAGTAGTTTGGTTTTCCCCTATTACAAGTGAGTTTCCCCTATTACAAGTGAGTCGACGTGCCTTGATAGTTGATTGCCATTCCTATAAAACTGAAAGACCTCACTTGAAAGTCTAGGGCACACGAAGAGAAGGCGATTGGCTGTTTCTTATCTGGGAGAGAGTAATCCATCTTCATGCTGGTCAACTCTTGCCTCTTCGTACAGAAACGATACATTCTAGCAGAGTTCTTTCCAAACAACTGCGGGGTTTAAATGTGGCTAAAGTACTTTAGTTTCTGAGACATAATGATGTTAAGGGGGGGAGAGAAGGAGGAAAGGGGGGGGGGGGTCTTGCCTGAGGGATTAAGGTTGCCTGGCTAGGAAATAGCCCACCACACACGACCATATGTTGCTACATGAAAGAAGCATTAAGTAGATGCGGTTGTTACACACAGTGAACAACTAGGGTTAGAATTAAATTGTAAAAAGACACAGATTATGGTCGTCACTAGGAAGAACGAAATACCACAATGTAATATTCAAGTAGATGGGAATATTCTTCAACAACTGAATAGGTACAATTATCTCGGAACAGTAATAATATCTGATGGGAGATGTCTTGAAGAGATTAGAACAAGAATCGCCATGGC
This sequence comes from Cepaea nemoralis, assembly GCA_014155875.1. Lineage (NCBI taxonomy): Eukaryota > Metazoa > Mollusca > Gastropoda > Stylommatophora > Helicidae > Cepaea > Cepaea nemoralis. The sequence goes on along the minus strand of JACEFZ010006004.1, from coordinate 38,062 downwards.
AAAAGTAGCCTTTAGCAAGATGAAAAACATACTGACCAATAAAAAGATGTCAACTGAAACGAGAAAAAGAGTGTTGAGATGCCACATAGAACCTGTACTTTTATATGGATGTGTAGCTTGGACAATGAGCAGTCAGGCTGAAAAACATCTGATGGCTGTAGAAATGTGGTTTCTGAGGAAAATGCAAAGAATACCATGGACAGCCAGAAAGACTAATGAACAAGTTCTTCAAGAAACAAATGAAGATCGTAAACTGATTAGAGACATTAGACGTAGACAGTCACAATACTTTGGGCATGTTATGAGAAGAAATGATTTGGAGAACTTGGTGACAACTGGTACGATCGAGGGGAACAGACCAAGGGGAAGACCTAGAAGCAAGTACCTGGATGGCTTGGCCTTGTGGCATGGTCGAGACAGAAACACGGAGCTGATCCACGACTCTGGTGATCGAGTGAGATGGCAGAACATGACCGCCCACGCTTACCGGCATGACACATGATGGATGGATGGAAAGAAGCATGTTCTTCAAAATTTGACTTTAATAATCTGTGCTAGTGTTGTGCCATATGTTCTTAACATAGACTTTAACGTCTGTATTGCTATGCCAGTCTATGTCTGACTTTTTATTTTTTTAAAGATTATCCCAATTATTGTTGATTATAGAAACCGATAATCAAAAGTTATGAAATTTTCAATTTCTTTATTGATGATTGTGATATTTTGTTGACATGTAGTTATGTCTGTGGAGATTACAATTTTTATATTATGTTCCAAAAACAGACGTCGATGAAGTAATAATGTTAATTTTAATTTGTGTTATTTGCTGCAGCCTGCCATCTTGAAGAACGATATTGGTATACTATGCTTGAGAAAACAGGCATAATAAGTACAACACATGGCAGGGACCATAGGTGGAGTTATACCTCTCTATTGCATAACGCCTGGGCTGAATTGTTGAGATTGTGTGGTACCCATGCAGCATAATTCCTCTATTAGCCTGCCTAATTTACTTCATAGGATAGGTCACGCCAATACACCCGGAACAAGAAATCTGCAGGTGCTGCCGAATCAGCCAAGCAATACTCTAACTGTCCGCCTGTCAAAGCTTCGATCCTAGACAAGTTGCCGCCCAAGGCTTAGGACCTGATCTTCCATGCCATGACATTTAGTCTTTAAGTTTAATTTCCTCGCACCGGAAGAAGGCTTGTACCCTGGCAGTTGCTCTCCTCCGCCCGAAGCCGTTGGCACAATGTGGGGTATCGAGTTTGGTGAGCGTCGCCCAACGTTAGGCGCTAACAGAAAGCAGGTAGTACCAACTACTGTCATACAGTGGCTCAGTCATATCTAAGACCTGACTTATAAATGTGTTACAGGTGTTGACAAATGCATCAACAGCCCCTGTGAGCAGACTTGCACAAGTACCGACTCTGGATATCAGTGTTCTTGTAAACGGGGTTATGTGGTCAGTAGATCTGACCCAACCAAATGTGAAGGTATGAGATCTTGTTGTAGGCGATTGTTGATTGACTACTCATTGACTGATGAATGTTAGAACAATTGAGAAACCCCCATTTTTGGTGTGAATATGTTAGCAAACATCTGAGTATAAAAGTTGTCCTCATATATTATCAGGACATGTCATAATAAGGCGGTGGCGTGGACAATTTCTTCATCACCATTATTCCTTCCCAGATAATTGCCAGAAAATGCCCGCTGCCCATTTTATGTGGCATGTTGACCTCAAAGCTATAGTAATGGCGAAGGATCCTTTGGGACACATTGAGACATGTTGGATATAAGACGCTAGCCCTATAATTTTATAGACCAATTGACAACCATGTCATGTGTTCACATCCCCATCGACACATACATTAAAATACAAATTTGGCTATGGCCCTGGTCAACCCAGTCTAAAAATTGGTACCTGGAGATTTCTGGCTGGCTTAAGGTGTCCATGTGACATTGACCACTTCGCATATTGAGTGTCAACTGGTACTCATTTCAAGCTCTGTAGATCTAGAAGTCAGGTCAATTTTATACTTTTTAAATCTATTTCCATGTTGCTTCTCTATCACAGTGTGGGAGGCTCTGTGGCGAAGGGATCAAACCATTTGACTCAGGCTCCAAAGGTTGTGGGTTCGATTCCGGGCCACGCCCTTCGGTTCACGAGTGCATTTTCTGAGATTACTGGGAGTCGTCGCTGGAGCTACGGAGTTCGTGCTTTGTGGGACGCTTTCCGCTCTGCGGAAAGAGACTGAGGCGTATGGGATGAAAATCCGGTTCAATGAAGTCGACCCTGTCGACTTTTAAGCGACTTTTTTATCACAGCTTCTCAGAGCTACAGTTGCTGCAAAGAAAATAACGCGCTCACTGCTGTTGATGTAATGCCACTATTAGAGAATGCAAGAATGCTGATTGTTCAGACAGTACACTAATTGTGATTATGTCTATACTATCTCTGCCTGGGATCATGCCTGATACCATCACAGATGAAGTCAAATGTCTCAGATGTGTTGATCAATCAAGCTGTGTTTCAGCCTGCAGATACCGGTCATGAAAAGAAAGGGGCCGCTTCCACGGTTTGAGACGTACTGAGTATATAGTAAAGTGCTTCAGCCTTGTACACATCTTGAGACCTACTTGGTATACAGTAAAGTACATGAGCCTTGTACACATCTCAAGACGTGCTGAGTATATAGTAAAGTACATGAGCCTTGTACACATCTCGAGACTACTGAGTATAAAGTTAAAGTACATGAGCCTTGTACATATCTCAAGACGTACTAAGTATATAGTAAAGTACATGAGCCTTGTACACATTTCGAGACGTACTGAGTATATAGTAAAGTACATGAGCTTTGTACACACCTTTAGACGTACTGAGTATATATTAAAGTACATAAGCCTTGTACACACCTTGAGACGTACTGAGTATATGTTGCTAGCCCTATATTTGTACAGAACATTTAGCACTCAGTGGGATGGGGTCAATATGATACCGGCAACCTTTACTTCCCAGAAATATGCTGGTACACATTTGTGGCTGGATCGACTAGGCCCTGATGAATTCTTTTGTAAACATGCTTGTTTCGATAGGGAGTCAAACACATGACCATTGTGTGTGCAGACAAGTGTGCTAGCCTTACTGTTGTTCTCCATCTGTCGTGCGATGTGTATAATTTTTCTTTGTCTATCCCATTTCTCCAACAGTTAGTGTCATTCAAGCCAGAGCCCCAGCACTCCCATATACCGCTGAATGATCTGTACAGTACAGGATAGAAGCTGCCACTTAGATATGAAATGTCATACCTTACCAAACAAATTTGAAAAGTATCTGATATCCAATTCAAACCAATTGACCATAGATCCATAGTAGTAGGAAAAACGCGATCCTACTGCTGCTGAGGATTGAACCCAGAACATTGTCTGGTTAAGCACCTCAGCTCCTGTACACAAGATCCACCTGAGGTTTGAACAGTTTAAAAGTCTTCACGAATGCTCAGACAACCAGATCTGCATTTGCTACTCTATCCTTCCAGGATATCATAACTAGGCTAAATTCTTACCACTCCAAACCAAATCTGCTTGAATGTATTTTATTGAGTGGTCACCGGCTGTATTTATATTTTAAAATCAATTCTATTTCAGGATTTCATCATGTCTCTTCTGATTTTTCCAGATGTTAATGAATGCAGTGATAACCCTTGTGAACACACCTGCACTAACACACAAGGCAGCTTCGAATGTTCCTGCAGAGATGGCTTTGCTGTTGATCCAAATAACAAAAACAAGTGTACAGGCATGTTGCTGATAAATAAAAATATGTCTAGTTTGTGTAACTGTAATGAAGTGACCTGCGTTTCATTCAGCACCAATATCAGTTCAATTTTACCTCACAAACAACTGACCTCAGTGTAACCATGTCATTGGCAGCCGGTTGAATAAGGGAATTTCAATTCCAATTCCATTTTCAAAACAAACATTCCAAATTCGGCCTCGTTCAACCAGCGTCTTTCAGCTGTGGTTATTGTTGAGGTCCGTGGTTTTTGTGGGTTCATTCACCCTAATTCTTGTCTTATGCGCTCTTGCGAGTTAGTCCTGATCCGGACTGGTTCTGTTTGTTTGTGTCTGTGACGTCAGCTGGGGGATCGGTCGGCGGCTGTCCTTTGTGCTCGTCTTCCCTTGTGGTATCTTTTGTTAGTGAAGGCTCCTGGCTCGTCTGGATGCAGTCCTTATAAGGACTTTTTATTTGGTGTTTTTGCCTCATGAAGTTAGGCTGGTAATTATAGTGACCAAACATCCCACTAGAGGTATGGTCAGTATCACATATTGAATTCCCTATAGGAATCTCTAACCATAGTATGCGTCTGGGTCAACTTCACAGCTCTAGTGGTTGAGACCTCTTCACACCTGCCTCTCATCATCATTATGCGCCATGCCAATCGGCATGGGCAATCATGGTTTACAATCTCACACAATCACTACAGTTACCAGACTATTTGATCAAGTCTGTGTTCTTGTCTCGATGTAGTCATATGGCCAAGCCATCCAGTGATCAATGTCTCCCTATGTTCCTATGAGGTTTGTCATAATGTACTAGTCGTTTGTTATTAAAAGGTAGTCTGCCATTGCTTTCCTTCTTGGCAGCGACCGTATTTGTTGATGGCTGTAGCCATTGTCTCTGTAAACATAACCTCTACCTGCCGTTGGAAACGTGAGACTATAACTAAAAATATGTGTTAGCTTTTCTCAAGCTCAATCCACCACATGCTGTTGGTTCCTCATTACCCTGGTTTAGGGGTGGGGGTGGGGTGGCTAAACAGGTATTGCACGGTGCTCAGGAGTGCCTAATAGGCTAAATCAAATCAAATCAAATCAACTTTATAGGCTAGCGAAGAGACGGCTGTTTTATGTTGCCTGTGATAGGAGATACCCCTACCCTGCTCCTGTCTGTAATAGAGAACAAACTCAGGATTTCAATGTTTGCAGGCGAGTGCACTAATCATTTGACCTCAATGACTTTAATGAAAAAATATTGAGTAAGAAAACTAATACATTTGTTGTAGACTGTTCGTTTATGATAAAGTACTGGAAAGGATGAGAAACGAACACAATTTCAGCTCAATGAAGTTAAACTGCCAACTGCACCTCCAAAAAAGTATAGCACTGTTAATGAACAAGAGTGCAGCAAACATTGTTTGTACCAGGGATTGAGTATCCATCGAAATAAGTGGACAACTCTGTGCAGAGCAAGGCCTGAATTGTGCTGTTAGCTGAATGCATGTGGTGGATTAAGCTTGAGAGCAGCTAATAGATATTATTTAGTTATGGTCTCACGTCTGCAAGTAGAGTTTCTGTAGGAGGTGGACGTGGAGTGATAGGGGACGCTACATCACCTTACTGAAAATATGTTTGTGAGCGAGTCACAAATATAGAAAGGAGGAATTACATATTCAGAAAATTCAAACAAGTCTACAGACAAAACAGCAGGATATAACATGAGGTGATAGGACCGGTCTCCGTGGCCAAAGGCTTGCGAAAGCGGTTTCTGAGCCGGGTACTAGGCGTTTGAAGCTCAGCTGGGACCGATGTGTGCATCAGTCGCATTGTGTTATAATGTGCTGGTATGGGAGCCGGTCGTTCAGAAAGCAATGGCAAACTACTGAACGTAACACTTGCCTAGTACATCAACAGCAGCTGAAAAATGCTGGTGTTGACTGCAACGTCCCGTAAGGGATACGCAACTTTAAATGAAAAAAGATAGGACACATGATCACAATAGAGAAGAAGAAATAAAACAAAAGGAATACAATATCCAAAAGCACATAAAACAGCTGCACAGCATGAAAGAGATCTGAACAGCATGAAAGAGATCTGAACAGCATGAAAGAGATCTGAACAGCATGAAAGAGATCTGAACAGCATGAAAGAGATCTGAACAGCATGAAAGAGATCTGAACAGCATGAAAGAGATCTGAACAGCATGAAAGAGATCTGCACAGCATGAAAGAGATCTGCACAGCATGAAAGAGATCTGAACAGCATGAAAGAGATCTGCACAGCATGAAAGAGATCTGAACAGCATGAAAGAGATCTGCACAGCATGAAAGAGATCTGAACAGCATGAAAGAGATCTGCACAGCATGAAAGAGATCTGAACAGCATGAAAGAGATCTGAACAGCATGAAAGAGATCTGAACAGCATGAAAGAGATCTGCACAGCATGAAAGAGATCTGAACAGCATGAAAGAGATCTGCACAGCATGAAAGAGATCTGAACAGCATGAAAGAGATCTGAACAGCATGAAAGAGATCTGCACAGCATGAAAGATATACTAAAAAGACACTAAAAAGACACACAATTGCTTTAAACTTCGAATAGTGAGTAGCTATATATTACTAAACATTATTTTATGACAGAAAATCACAGACAATGAACAGGCAGTTATAATAAGTCTCCACTTCTTCTTATATAGTCCATGCAGTATGGTACTGGTGGTCATCATTTATGTCAACAGCCTTATGGCTCGTGCACTGCCATTCATTTCTGATACAGATATTTCCATGTGTAATGATGCCAAACAGTCTAGTATCTTGTCTCTTGGTCTCCCCTAGCCTCTCTTTCCCTCTAACTCTCCTGCTGATACAACGTGTTGCAACTTTTCCCTTCTCATTAAGTGCCAATAAAATTGAATTATTCACTAAACTGTTGGTTGTCAATAATTCATATTGAGGCTCTAGCAATATGAATGTGCAGAAGAATAGGTCACCTTTTATGGAAACAAAAGCAAATAATAGGTGAGGGCCTAGTGAATCAGCATGCAACGACATCTGATGGAAGAAATGCAAGAGAAAAATCATATGTGTCCCTGTAAAATCACCTTTATCAAAATCAAACTGCGGGGCAAAGTCAAACGAAGATTAGCAAATAATAGACAGCATTAGAAGTGGGAAGATAGAATCAAGAAATAGATAAACAGCAATCTGTTGATGTGTACGATCAGAGTAAGAGAGACGAAATAAGGTGGACATTCGTTGCAGCCAACTTTCATTGTGGAGGCGACACTTGCACGAAGATGTTGAAAGTTAAAAGTAGAAAACACATACACTCAGCATCTGAAGCTGTTTTAAAGGCGAGTAATAATAGAATATACCGACACTCAATGTATGAAGTTGTTATAAAGGCATGTAACATACTTACACTTAGTATTTGAGGCTGTTGTAAAGGCGTGTAATATACACTCAGTATGCGTAGCTTTTTAACGGTGAGTAATAATAGCATTCAGAAAGGCAATGTCGTTCAGAAAGCAATGGAAAACTACTGAACGAAACACTTTCCTAGTACATCAACAGCAGCTGAAAATGCTGGTATTGACTGCAACGTCCCATACGCAACATAAAAAAAAAATAATAGCATAGACTTATACTCAGTATATGAAGTTGTTGCAAAGGTGAGTAAATAAACTGGTTTCCGATGACTGCAAGCTAAATGAAATCTTAATTTGTTACCGATTCTTCTTCCTGTTGTCCCTTTTTGTTTTTCAGCATCATGATCTTGCGGTACATAGTAATATTACTATTGCCCGAGTATGTCAGGAGAGTTTTGATAAAAGATGGGTATTAAACGCATTAGCACAAGCATTTGCTGCATATTGTGCAGGCTTAATTCTTAAAAGTCAGCATTTGGGACAGATCATGAATATATTAAAAGTAAATGGTAATCAATTCTTTCCCATGCCTTTTGGCTTCATATTTGTATAGACAACTCGGCACTTGGTGGGTGATGTCAATGCCACGCTGGCCACCTGTTATTTATAGAACATTCCCTGGTACTCCTTTTAAGCTGGGTCTACCTGGGAGCCTGGGTCAGTTTATTTTAAACCCCAGCGTCGAGGTGGATTTGAACACATGTCTTCTGAATTGGAAGGTAAGCATGCTAGACATTGCTCTATCGTAGTTCCCCATAATAGGTTGGGAATAAGCATACAATTAAATACATGTGTCAGGAGCTGTGATATGAATCTGAACAATTTCAAGACACAGAGTCTGGTGGTGAGACGCACATAAACAATCTACTGCTTCATACGTCTGTACATATGGATATTTGTGTCGTTGGTTTCTTTCAGGCGTTGATGCATGCAGCACAGGAAGGCGCTGTGAGCACATCTGTACTATCATTTCTACTGGTCGCAAATGTTCTTGTAAGGCCGGTTATGTCATCAATGATGAGGACCCTACCTTGTGTGATGGTTTGTAATCATCTTTTTTAATTTTATTATTTTTCTTCTCGCATTTCTTCCTTCCTTCATCTTTCTTCTCTTTTCCATTCATCCATTCCTTCTTTCTTACTTTTATTCCTAAATAGTTTTTGGTTTCTAATTAAAAATTGTCATCAACAGATATAACTTCACTTTTGACATATTCAGACTATTTCATAAGTATAATCAATAGATTTAACTTCATAACAGTAAGAATATAAAATACATGAGGCATAAGTTACTAAGTGTGGAAAAAACAAAATATACAAATCACCGTGTCGCTCCACTGTAAACTGTTATCAGCAGTTTTCTCTTTTGTACAAGTCAGAACCCGGTGTTACTGTGTGCATATGTCAAATAGTCATTTCTGGAATGCCTTTCTTTTATTTTTCTAATAATAGACTATACTAATTACAACTGGAAGGTTGCACAGGATCTGGCTTGTTTATAATTGAAAGAGTATGCTTAGTAAGGTGGAGAAAGGAATGTTTCGTGTGGAATGGCTCTTGTCGTTTCAGAGGTCACAGATTGTGAGAATTGTATGTATATTTTGCCCTGGCCATGCGGGGGTGCGGGGGAATGAACAGGCTGATAGGCTAGCAGGGAATGCACATCTTGGTGGCAGATTGCCTATGGACAAGGGATAGATGGTCGTGCGCTTGTGGGGCCAGTTGGAGAAGGCGGAGGAACAGACTGAGAACCCATATGTGGAAAGAATGAGATTGCGAGGGATCGGCAGGAGTTCTGGAAGAATCTCAAAACTGAGAGGGAAGACCAGGAGAATTTTTAATCACATAGCGGTGGGAACGATTAGTAGTATGCCTCTTCGTTGGCTGTTGAACGAGGGGACGGAGCACGTATGGGAATGTCCTGAGTGCAGTGATGTCGGTTCTTAACTCAACTCAACTCAACTATAATTGAAAACATGGAACTCACAAATCTAAGCGGTTGATTGTTTGATTATGCACCCTGAGAGCTTCCCTCTGGGCAATGGGTTGGAGCCTGCTGGCAATGGAAGACCTCACACCTGTGGAGGAAACATGAACCACCTAGACCTCATCCCAGCCAGTTCATATGTGCTGTACCGAATTATGACCTGGCTGCATCCTATTATGGCTATCCACTGATGTGAAGAATGGTAACATATTTCAGAGGAATTAATTCTTAGTCCTCCAACGGATTCACAAGTCAACCAATTCTGAGAGCTACCAATATCATCATCATGTGGCATGTCTTTTGCAGAATTTTGTCTCCATAACAGTCTTTCACAATGTCTCTCTCTGTTATAAGCCAAACGTTCTGGTTAGGTTTTTATGACGTAAAAATTAACAATCAAATATTAAATCCATCTACATTGGGGCCTTCCTCTTCTTCATTTTCCTAGTTCATCTTCCACCATAGTTATCTTTTCCAGACATTCATGACCTTTTTAATGCCCAAAATATTTCACTTTCTTCGATTGTGTTTGTCTTATCAATCTTCTTCATTACTGAGTTCGTGTTTGTATTCTTGTTGCTCTGCAACACTTATATTCAAAAGCGCAAATGTGCTTATCAGATGATTTGTTACTTGCCCAAGTTTCGCACTCTTACCATGCCATTTAAAATACGCATACGTTCGGTGTTGGTCTGTCTCTTCCAGTCCATTCAAGTTTTAATTGCTTTATATTTTGCAGAGCAATGTCTTTTCTGATTTTATTTTCTGTCTTCACAATTCTATCACCTGTCAGTCTTGAGCATAAACATACAAAGCTACTCATTCTCTGTAATTTCTCTTCAATATATGTTTTACCAGTTGTCAGTATGGATGTTTTTGTTGCATTTTGATACAAGTGTTGTTTTTGACTGTGCTCATGTGTTCTTAATTACTTATACTGTGCTGTCAGCATATCATCGTTCAAGTATTTCTATTTTCAGGTGTCTAATATTTCTAATGCTGTTTTCTTTATATAAATTAAACAGATCAGGTGCGAAAATACAGTCCTGTCTGACCCCCATGTTCTGTATTAAACCAATCCGTTGTATCATCACATATTCTAATTTATGCTACCATACAAGAGCTACCATACAAGACATTTATATCTATTTTCTCAACAGAGGTTGAGGTATGCAAAACCAAGGCAGATATTTTCTTAGTATTCGATGCCTCAGCCAGCATTGGCGAAGAACACTTTGACAAGCAGTTTGTCTTTGCCAAAAGACTGACCAGTAATTTCAAGCTTGGACCAAGTGACGTGCGGTTTGGTGGCATTGTGTACAGTAGATTTGCTGAGAAACTGTTTGGTCTGAAGGATCACAATACCATTGAAACACTTCATAAGGTAAGTAAGAAGTAATGTGCTCATTAACATTCTTGTAAGACATAGACGGTCGTAGTGTGTTTGTGTTTATATTGTACATAACTGCATGACACAAGAGGAGGCGATATTACTATCAGTATTGCAATGGCCGCATTGACTTTCTCCTAAATCCGTACTTTCATTTTAACAGCTCCAACAACCTAGATTGCATAGTTATGAGGTGGCGTCAAATGAAAACCTTAAAAGTGTGATATGAATTACTATAATCATGCCATTGTCTTGTAACCTGCCAATATTGTTGTTAATGGTGTCAAGAGTGTTGAGCATGTGACAGCACAGTGCAGATAAACACGGTGGCGTTATAAAAACAGGTAAAAGATGGCCACTTTTGACATGCACCAAAGAAAAGGAGCGTTCTGTTATACATTGTTGTGTAATCAGTGAAGTGTTGAAACCTATAGAAATTCATCGGCGAGTTTAGTTTAGGTTTAGTTTAGTATAGTCGACTGATCAACATCACGGCACACGGATGTAATCCGCAAGTGATCCGTTCTAATCCTAACTCAAGCCTGAGTCCGAAAAATCTCAGCTCAGTGCACGAACTCCGTAGCACTGGCGAGGATCCTGAAATACTTTGGGTAGATTTTTAAACTCGGAACTGTGCCCGGGCAGCGCCATTAGGCTACTCTTTTTCGATTTCCAACTGCCAAGGAATTTTTTACGAGCGCAACAATAAGCACGGGCGTCCGATCTCACTACCCAGAGACCAGAGGAAATTCTGTTACTAGAGGTCTACGAGAAAATATCCCGGTCCTTACCGGGGCTTGAACCCGGAACCTCCAGCTCTCGAGGCGGACACCATGCCTCGAGACCACCATTCCCCCCCCCCCCCCCCCCCCCCCCCCCATAGATTATACTACGGCATTTGATAAAGTAAAACATGATGAGCTGATTAAAATGTTGGAAGATATCAACATTGATGGGAAAGATTTAAGAATAATAAAGAATATATACTGGAATATATACTGCAAGTAGCAGTAATTAAAATGGGAAATAAAGAGGGTAGTTACGAACAGATAAAGCTAGGAGTACGACAGGGGTGTGTCTTGTCCCCCTATCTCTTCTCCGTATATAGCGAAGTAATAATGAGCGATATCAAAGAGAAGCCAGGAATACTAATCGGAGGATATAATATAAACAATATACGCTATGCAGATGACACAGTATTGGTGGCGGATAATGCAACAGACCTACAACAATTGTTGGACATTGTAGTAAACGAGAGTGCACAGAAAGGACTCGCCTTGAATATAAAGAAAACAGTAACAATGGAGACACCAAAATGTGACATAGAAATAGAAGGGGAAATTCTCAACCAAGTGGATAATTTTAATTACCTAGGGGCATTTATAACATCAGATGGAAGATGTACAACAGAGATTAAGAGCAGAATAGGGCAGGCAAAAGCCGCATTTCAGAAAATGAAGAATATCTTATGCAATAAGTCGTTATCAATGAATGTAAAAAAGAGAGTGCTAAAATGCTATATAGAACCAGTTTTGCTGTATGGCAGCGAATCTTGGAATGTATATGAACATATTAGGAAGAACTTAGAAGCAACAGAGATGTGATTTTTAAGACGAATGTTGCGAATTCATTGGACTGCCAGAGTAACTAACAACGATTGCCTAAAAGAGGCTAATGAAACTAGAACATTATATACAACAATAAGAAAGAGACAGCTTTCTTTGGTCATGTGATGAGAAGAGAGGTATTGGAGAACACCTTGGCAACTGGAAAGATCGAGGGGAAGTGAGTTGATCCAGAACACCAAAGACCGAGATCTGTGGAGAGCGATGAACCCCTACGCCAGCCGACAGAGCACTTGATGATAATGATGATGATGATGATGATGATATATATATATATATATATATATATATATATATATATATATATATATATATATATATATATATATATATATATATATATATATAAACTATTAATTAATCGACTGATATTTAATGTTTTTTAACGATTAATTTTTGTTTTAACGATTAATCGAAAACTTTTCTCCCATCACTTATACAAATGAACCGGATGTCAAAAAATTCTCGGACATCTTAAACACAGTGCTGCAAACACAACCAAGTTGCAAAATTGTACTAAGTCACCATTGTGTGAGCTGCAGCAAGATGTACCAACAAGATGAAACAGTATTTTTATTATGCTAGTTTTCTACAGGCCAGAGAAGCATTGACTGTCTACATGTCAGATGAAAAGAAGCAATACAAAGGTCCAAAACTGTCAGATTCAGTTTGGAAGAAGACTTCGAAATATGTCAAAGTTTTGGACTTATTCTGCCAGACCACGGTCCTGCTTGGCGGTCAAGATTATGTTTCATGTAGCTGTGAATTGCCGTTGCTATCATCATTGACAAAGCATGTGACTGTACACGATGATGATCTGGGTTTGTCAAAAGATGCAAAAGAACGAACTTCGTCACGTATTGAACAACAAATAGCAGTTGATGTTCATGATGAGCAGATGTAGATTGCTGCAACGAATGATACTGACATTGACAATGAAAGTATATGTAAACCAAATGAAAAGCGTATTAAGCTAGTGGAGTCTGAATTGGATAAGAGAGTAGCTGAATCGGTTGACTCTCTACAATGGTGGAAACTTAATGAACATCGATATCCAAAATTGGCATTCCTTGCCAAGACCATTCTGTGCATACCGGCAACCTCAGTTCCATGTGAACGATTGTTCAGCTCTGCTGGTTATATTGTTAATAAGACGCACTCGTCACTGGAACCAAATACTGTCAAAATACTCGTCTGTTTGCATAGTTGGTTATTAAATGACATATTAACAAGACAATCCAGTGTTATTTCGATTTTTGACAAATACGACCATAATGTAAGTTATGTGACCATAAATGTTTTGCTTTAATCGAAATTAACTATTAATTAATCGTTAATTTTTCGAAAGTTAACTAGTAAATTTAAATTAATTGGTATATATACCATATTTAGTGTGAGCCATCCACATATGACATATAAACCCTCTATAATATGAGACATCTATATGTGACATATAAACCCTCTATAATATGAGACAGCTATATATATATATATATATATATATATATATATATATATATATATATATATATATATATATATATATATATATATATATATATATACCCACACACACACACTCTCTCTCTCTCTCTCTCTCTCTCTCTCTCATCTCTCTCTCTCTCTATGTTATGAGACAATTACATATAACATAGATACCCACTATAATATGAAAAATTTTACATATAACGTATCTCGGAATTCAAACCCAGGCTTTGAGTAATGTCACTTACATGAGCTCAAGCACATATACGCATGAAGCTTTCCTGCTCATTCAGAAGCAACAGTTGTTCAGTACCGACAAAGGCGGCAGAGAGGATGCCCCTGACATTGTTGTTCTCCTCACTGACGGCAACCCTACTTTTGAGGACAAAGGTATTGTTGCTTGTTCAGTTAATGTCTGTATTTTGTCCACTGTATGTGTGTGTGTTTTGTTCAATTTATATGAATGTATTGTTTCCACTAATATGTATAAGTTGTGTTCTCTTTACGTGCATGTATTTTGTCCATTTTATGTGTTTATATATATATATATCTGCTCAGTCTTCGTAGACTTAGATGGATAGGACATCTTAGGAGGATGGATGATGGTAGAATACCAAAGGATATCTTTTTTGGTGAATTACAGATGGGTAAGAGATCTCAGGGTCGGCCTCTACTACGATACAAAGATGTGTGTAAGCGGGACATGATTGATACAGGCATTGATAATGCACATTGGGAGCAAGTCGCCGCTGAACGTGTTGCATGGAGGGCAAATATCAGAAATGGAATAAAGTCAAAGGAGAAAATAATTGCAGAAAAGTCACACACCAATCGTTTGAGACGTAAGATGGTGCATGATGGTGGAAATGACCACGTGTTCACATGCACCCACTGTGAACGGACATTTACAGCGCAAATTGGCCTTATCAGTCACACTCGCTACCGCCATAGTTAAAAGTTATTATGCCTTTTTAAAGCACAAACTATCGTCTGTCAAGACGGCAAGGTGCCAATGTATGTATTTATGTATTTATTTATATATATATATATATATATATATATATATATATATATATATATATATCCATCCATCATGTGCCACGCCGATAAGCGTGGGCGGTCATGTTCTGCCATCTCACTCGATCACCAGAGTCATGGATCAGCTCCGTGTTTCTGTCTCGACCATGCCACAAGGCCAAGCCATCCAGGTACTTGCTTCTAGGTCTTCCCCATGGTCTGTTCCCCTCGATCTTACCAGTTGTCACCAAATTCTCCAATCCATTTCTTCTCTTAACATGCCCAAAGAATGTTGACTGTCTACGTCTAATTTCTCTAATCAATTTACGATCTTCATTTGTTTCTTGAAGGACTTGTTCATTGGTCTTTCTGGCTGTCGATGGTATTCTTTGCATTTTCCTCAGAAACCACATCTCTACAGCTATCAGATGTTTTTCAGCCTGACTGCTCAATGTCCACGCTTCACATCCATATAAAAGTACAGGTTCTATGTAGCATCTCAACACTCTTTTTCTCGTTTCAATTGACATCTTTTTATTGGTCAATATGTTTTTCATCTTGCTAAAGGCTACTTTTGCCATGGCGATTCTTGTTCTAATCTCTTGAAGGCATCTCCATCAGATGTTATTACTGTTCCGAGATAATTGTACCTACTCACTTGTTGAAGAATATTCCCATTTACTTGTATATTACATTGTGGTATTACGTCCTTCCTAGTGACGAATATATATATATATATATATATATATATATATATATATATATATATATATATATATATATATATATATATATATATATATATATATATATATATGTTTGTTCGTGTTAGGTTTTAGTCAGATATGACTGAGCTACCGTATGACAGTAGACGGTACTACCTGCTTTCTGTTAGCGCCGAACGTTGGGCGGCGCTTACCAAACCCGACACCCCACAGTGTGCCAACGGCTTCGGGAGGAAGACCGCAATTGGAAGGGTACAAGCCTTATCCTGGTGCGAGGAAATGCAACCTAAAGACACAATTTCATGTCAGGGCAGACCAGAACCTAAGCCTTGGTTGGCAGCTGTGTAGGATCGAAGCTCCGACAGGCGGACAGTTAGAGCATTACTTTGCTGATTGATTGACTCTGTGATCAAGGCAGTTCCAAAATCCAACTACAGTTATATTTTCTGTGACATCGATGCTCGTGTGGGCAAGGAATCGAGTTCATGGCCAGTGTGCCTTGGGAAATACAACATAGGTCATATGAATAAAAATTGGCAAAGGCTGCTGGAGCATTGCACCAGAAATTAATTATGTATTACAAACTCATTTTTTACAAACAAAAGAGCTGCATAAGCTCACATGGAAACATCCAAGATCCGGCCACTGGCATCAGCTTGACGTCATCACACGGAGACAACATCTGAACCAAACACTGTGATACGGATAATTCTTTGGTTGTTGCAAGGGTTAGATTGAGACCAAAGGGAATCTACACAGCTAAACATCTGTACTTTTATATGGATGTGAAGCGTGGATAATGAGCAGACAAGCTGAAAAACATCCGATGGCTGTGGAAATGTGGTTTCTGAGGAAAATGCAAAGAATACCATGGACAGACAGATACACCAATGAAAAAGTCCTACAAGAAACAAATGAAGATCGTAAACTGAATAGAGACATTAGACGTAGAGAGTCAAAATTTTTGGGCATGTTATGAGAAGAAATGAATTGGAGAATTTGGTGACAACTGGCAAGATCGAAGGGAGGAGACCAAAGGGAAGACCAAGAATTAAATACCTGGATGAATTGGCCACGTGGCATGGTCGAGACAGAAACACGGAGCTGATCCACGACTCTGGTGATCGAGTAAGATGGCAAAACATGACCGCCCATGCCTATCGGTATGGCACATGATGGATGGAAACACAAATCTAGCCCCTGGATTAATATTATTAACACCCACGATCCTGATAAGTGCTTTGTGTTCCAACAGCAAATTGAAGACTCTTTCACTGATACATTAGACAATTTTACAGCAAGTGAAAAGTGGGATAAACTTAAGGAAACACTTTATAAAACAGCGGTAGGGATTTACGGCACTGTGGATCATAAGAGCCAGGACTGGTTTGCAGCAAACAGCCAGGCACTGCAGCCCTTGATTGATAAAAAGATAGCTCTCTTAAGAAACAAGGAAAGAACAGCGCGTAACACTCTCAGTGAGCTGAAGTAAGCTAGGAAGGATGTGCAAAAGGCTGCCAGGCAGTGTGCAAATGACTATTGGATCAAGTTATGTGAGATCATTGAAAATGCAAATGATAAGGGAAACATCAGAAGCATGTATTAAGGGATAAAGAAAGATTGTGGTCCAATTATCAAGAGAAGTGCACCACTGAAAACATTGACTTGAGAAATCATCACTGATAGTGATAAGAAACAGCAGATGGATAGATTGGTAGAGCACTATTTGAAGCTTTACTCAAGTGAGACAAAACTAGCGGATGATGCCCTCAACGCGGTAGAGGCCTTGCCAACATTTGACCTCTTTGACACGCTTCCTACCATAACAGAAGTTAATTGTGCTATAAATGAACTTGCATCTGGCAATGCTCCAGGTAAGGATGGGATTCCAATAGAGGTTATCAGGAGTGGGCAAGACACACTCACTCTACAGATCCACCAGCTAATAGAGCTATAATGGTGAGAAGGACAAGTCCCACAGGATTTCAAAGATTCAAGCATCATAACACCGTACAAGAACAAGGGCGATCGGAGCAACTGTAACAATTATAGGGGTATCTCACTTCTGTGTATTGTTGGGAAAGTATTTGCCAGAATTGTTCTGCGCACACTTCAAGCCCTGGGAGATCAATTCTACCCTGAATCACAGTATCGCTTCCGACAGAACCGGTCTACCACTAATATGATATTCTCATTGCGAGAAATGCAAGAAAAATGCTGTGAACAGAATCAACAACTATTTATTGCCCTCATCGACCTCACAAAGGCATGTGATTTGGTCAGTCGTGAGGGTCTGTTCAAGGCATTAAAGAAGATTGTCTGCCCACCAGCTGTTCTGTCCATTGTGGAATCGTTCCACACAGGCATGAAGGGTATATTCAAGTTTGATGTTGTAATTTCAGAAGAGTTTGAAATCAAGAGTAGATGGTGGTATGGTGGTATATACATTCACTCACGCTCAGATGGCGGCCTCTACAATGCTCATTGATTGAAGGCCTAGACCAAAATTAGGAGGGTGCTGATCAGAGAGTTAGATTTTGCAGATGATGCTGCAATTACGACCCATTCTGAGGAGGAATTAAAGTGTCTACTATCTGCATTCTCCAATGCTTGTTCTGAATTTGGTTTAACAATTAGCAAAAAGAAGACACAGATTATGTCACAAGGTGCACATGGGGTACCATCAATCTTTATTGACAACGCCGAACTGGAGATAGTAGACCATTTCACATATCTAGGATCAGAGGTAAATAGCAAATTATCCCTAGATCAGGAAATCAACAGCAGGATTGGTAAGGCATCAACAATAATGAACAGGTTAACAAATAGAGTATGGGAGAACGGGAAGCTTACTGCTAAAACAAAAGTACTTGTCTGTCAAGCCTGTGACCTTAATACTCTTCTGTATTGCAGTGAAGCCTGGTCAACTTACTCACACCAAGAGAAGCGTTTAAACAGCTTTCATATGCGGTATCTGCGAAGAATACTCGGTATTAAGTGGCAAGACAAAATTGGAAAGATCAGGCTATGTGACGGTTTGTTCCATGATCAGTCTTCGTAGACTTAGATGGATAGGACACATTAGGAGGATGGATGATGGTAGAATACCAAAGGACATCTTTATTTTGGTGAATTACAGATGAGTAAGAGATCTCAGGGTCGGTCTCTACTACGATACAAAGATGTGTGTAAGCAGGACATGATTGATACAGGCATTGATAATGCACATTGGGAGCAAGTCGCCGCTGAACGTGTTGCACGGAGGACACATATCAGAAATGGAATAAAGACAAAGTAGAAAATGATTTCAGATAGGTCACACACTGAGCGTATAAGGCGTAAGATGGTACTTGATGGTGAAAATGACCATGTGTTTACATGCATCCACTGTGGCCGAACATTTGCAGTGCGAATTGTCCTTATCATTCGCATTCGCTATCACCATGGGATGTAGTTATTATGCCTTTTTGAAGCACAATGTAACAAACTATCGTCTGTCAAGACGGTAAGATGCCAATGATATATGTTTTGTTAACTTTACGTATATACATTTTGTCCTTTCTTTAAGTGGATGATGAGAAGAGGAGAAGAAGTAAAAGGAGAAGTAGAAGGAAACGGAGCAGAAGTAGAAGAAGGAGATAAATCAAATCAAATCAACTTTATTAGGGTCACAAATTGGGCGCGCAGGCCCGTCTTACATTCGGCCCTTCCAATCACTCATCTTTCGTTCATCAAGAGCATTATACATTTACATAGGAAGAAAAATAAACATTGTGAAATGAATGTTGTAACCATAAACAAGGCTAATTATAATTACCATGTTATGAGGCCCATCTCCCACCTATCCACACATCACCCCACACACACAACACCCCCACCTACCCACACACACGCGCACCAAGGGACACATACACACCCCCCACCTACCGACACACACGCACACCAAGGGACACATACATACCCCACCAACCGACCCATCCCCCTCCCGCACATCCCCCACCCACACACACTGCCCTCACCTGATCCCCCAACCAAAACACACTCGCCACCCACAAACATTCCTCCACCAACCCACACATCCCACGCCCATCCACATCCTACCCCACATATCCTCTCCCCACCCACACCTCAAACCACCCATCCCCTAGCCACATCTCCATCGACAACATATTTCCCACCCACACACACAATCCCCCACCAACCCACACATCGCACATCCACTCACACATCCTCAAACCATACACACACATCCCCACCAACTGACATGTCCCTACCCCCCACCCCCACACACACATCTCCCTAACCACCCATACATCCCCAATCCACTCACACACACCCCACCACCCACACATACAACTTCCACCCACCCACACATGCCTTAACCTAATCCCCCACCACACAATCCCCCACCCGCACATCACATACACCCCCTACCACGCACTATTCCCAACCCACGCACCACACACACACATATCCCTCACCAACACATCCCCACTTACACACCACACACCTATCCCCCACCAAGATACCACACAATATTCCCACCCACACCCACACAGATACCCTTACCCATCCACCCCACATACCCCCACTCACACACCATTAACATCCCCCACCTACACATACATACCTCACCCACACAATATCACCAACCAACACACCACACACCTCTCCCCACCCACACACGCATTCCCTACCCGTCCACCAACACACACTCACTCACGCATACATCCTCCACTACGCACCCACACACCCCCACCCACCCACTCCCAACCAAACATCTCTCGATCACAATACCCCTACCCCCACACACATCCTCCACCCACTCACACATCCCACCCCGACACATACAACTCCCTCACCCACCTACACATCCCTAAGCCACTCACACACCCCCACCCACACATTCCCCATCCACATACACACATCTCCCACCCACACTCCCCCACATACTTCCCCCAACCACCACAATCCCCTGCTCACCCACACATATACCCCACCCATACGCACATTCCCCACACCCATCACACACATCCCCCACACCACACACTATCCTCCACCCATATCACCACAAACATACCCTCCACCCACACATCCCCCTCCAACACACCGCACACATATCTCAAACCCACACACCATACACTTCTCCCCACCCGCCCTTCCATCCCAAATCCACCAAACACAATCCCCTACCCACACAACCCCGCCTCCCACACATACTTCCTCAAACCATCCACACATCTCCACCCACATAAACACACATCCCCTGCATCCGTCCCATACACATATCCTCCACCCATACACACATCCCCCACACACATTCCAACACCCCTACTTTCACCCCCACACATCCATCCACACATCCCACCAACACCCACAAATACCACTACCCACCAAAACCCACACACCCCAACCCATCCAAATGCATACCCCCACCCACACACCCCCACCCACACATATCCCCACACTCACACACATCCTCCACATACACTCACACTTCCTCACATCTAGACACATACAAAATGTCTCACGTTAGTATTGAAACTAGTATGAACAAACTCCCACACTTTACTCACACACATACACTGACACTTGTCATGAGCAGTCTCATAAAAATGTTAAACATGGAGAAAAATGTGTTCATAAAATGTATGTGACGTAAAAATAGTGATGCTTTCTCTCTCTCTCTCTCTCTCTCTCTCTCTCTCTCTCTCTCTCTCTCTCTCTCTCTCTCTCTCTCTCTCTCTCTCTCTCTCTCTCTCACTTTCACTTTCCTGTTCACTCATTCACTCTCCCGCTCACTCATTCACTCTCCCGCTCACTCATTCACTCTCACGCTCACTCGTTCTGTCTCTCATTCACACTCACTGACTCACTCACTCAAACTACAGTAATGAACATGAGTTTATATTATGCATGATAATATCAAATGGTATTTAACTGATAATATGACAGATGAGAATACACAAACATATGGATTCGCGTGTTATATAACATGCGTGTTACATGACATGCATCTGCTCAGCTCTCTCTCTCTCTCTCTCTCTCTCTCTCTCTCTCTCTCTCTCTCTCTCTCTGTATTCTTTCATATACACACACTCACACGCATGCGCGCGCTCACACACACACACACTAACACATCAACTCTCCCACTGTCTCACTCTCTAACACACAATCCTTCACACACACACACACTCACTCTCTCAATCACACTCTCTCACACATACACATGAACGCATGCACATGAACGCATGCACGCACGCATACACTCCCTCACTCACTCTCACACATACACGTACGAATGCATGCACTGACACATTCCCCCACCATTTCTCGCTCAATCACTCTCGCCACACACACGCATGCACGTGCGCACACAAGCATTCACTCTCTCCCTCTCACTGACACCCACTTTCTCTCTCTCTCTCTCTCTCTCTCTCTCTCTCTCTCTCTCTCTCTCTCTCTCTTTCTCTCTCTCTCTCTCTCTCTCTCGCTCCCACACGCACACACATATATAGTGAACAATTATAGTTAAACAATTATAATGAACAATTATACTGAACAATTATACCAGTAAATGAATTATGGTGGCATATAGTCGGTATGGATTAAGTATTGAAAGAGTTTTCGGTTAAATGTGTAGGGACTCATTGGAGTTTTCAGATCTGGAGGCAGATCATTCCATAAGTGAGCACCAGAATAGGCGAAACATGTTTTGTATAGGTCCAATCTAGGCTTTGAGACATGTAACAAATTTAGGCGCTTGCTGTTCATTGCATTAGATTGAATCAGCGGCAGAAGATACTCTGGGGTATTTTGAGATATAATTTTATTCACTAATTTGGCTTTGTTGAAAAGGAAGCGCTTTTGTAGTGGTAGAAGTCTTAGATGACTGTACAAATTATTACTTTCAACGTGCTTTATGTCAGAAACCAGACGAATAGCGCGGTTTTGTAGAGAACATAGTCGTTTTAAATTAGATTTATGGCAACCATCCCAAACTGTGGAACAGTAATCGAGATGTGATTGGATATAGCATGTATAGATAGAGAAGAAGGTTGGGTAAATAAAGAAGTGGAAAAACATCTACGAGGGGGATTGAGATGGAAACCTGAAATATTCTTTGGTGAATATATTCTGAAAAAGTAGAGAACAAATGTATCATTTTTCGATGTAGTCACCATTGAGTTCAATGCAAGTCCCCCAGCACAGATAAGGTGCTTGGATTCCTGTAGAAAGAAATTCTCTTGGTTGTGTGTGCCGTACCTCTTCATCGGACCGAAAAGTATGTCACAGAAGTCACTCCGCTTTGAAACTGGCTAGCCCACTCATACACCTGCTGATCTGACAGGCTTGCATCACCACACTGGACCTTCATTCACCGATGAATTTCTATGGGTGTTAACTCTTCACTAAAAAAAAAAAAACGAATAACAGAACGCTGCTCCTCTTTAGTGCATATCAAAAGTAGGGCGTCCATCCTTAACCTGTCCTGATTTGTCTGAACCGTCATGTCTCATGCTTAACATTCTTGACATCTTAACAACAATATTGGCATGTGACAAAACAATGGCATGGTTATTGTCATTTATGTCACACTTTTACAGTTTTCATTTGAAGCT
This sequence comes from Cepaea nemoralis, assembly GCA_014155875.1. NCBI lineage: Eukaryota > Metazoa > Mollusca > Gastropoda > Stylommatophora > Helicidae > Cepaea > Cepaea nemoralis. The sequence goes on along the minus strand of JACEFZ010006004.1, from coordinate 15,001 downwards.
CGCTTGAATAATATTACTGTCAGTTTTCTTCTTTTATTTCACCCACAGCACTAGAATCAGCCCAAATACTGAAGGATAGTGGGGTTTTGATCCTGGGTGTAGCCATAGGTTCAGGTCTTGACTTGTCAGTGCTTAGGAGAATCACCAGTACCCCTAGTGACGCCTTGGAAGTTACCAGCTATGATACTCTGGATTACATAGAGAAACGTCTGACACAGCTGTTGTGTCAAGGTAAGTTAGGTTATCTGGTGATATTTATTCTGTAGAATTAGCATCCGTATCTTAATACATTAGCTGTAGGAGATGGATAACACATGTGTTTTCCTTATGTGCTATTTTGATTCAACGGGCAAGACGACGTTTACCTGCAAAGCGTTGTGGAACGTAATGAGCACGGCAAGGCACGTAGAGCGCCCTGGTCATCCACTGCACCTGTATTCGTCTCCAATCGTCTCGACTTGTCTTGCCACTGGACTCAGATGGACTCAGGCGAGAGAGTGAGGTCGACGAATTGCGCAACTCTTCCTCACTTTAATCCAAGTCATCGCGCAAGTCATTCTTCATCCAACGTCACATATCACATTCAAGCCCTGTGGCGATGGGCGAGCGGCAAAGCGGCAGGCGTGGGTACGCTGGCAGCCGTAGTCGCAGACCTGCACACAGGCGGCTCAGGCCATATGGTCGTCTTCTACTGACCGGAGCAGCAGTGGGATTCGGCAGCCCCCTGAGCGACTGAGCAGCCCTCTATAGGAACACACTGCTCACCTCCATAGCATGAGGAAGGGGCTAGAAAAGGTGCCCTAAACATTGTCTGCTTCATCACTACCTAACCAGCTAGCCGCGGTTGGTGGGTACCCTAAACTGCGGTCGACATACAAAGAAAGATAAAACAAGCAAAGCTAAAAGAGTAAACCATATTCCCTTAACAATTGGAACTTGGAATGTACGCACCCTACTTGACAGAGACGGCGCGTCGGGTCCAGAGAGACGAACAGCACTGATTGGGAGAGAGCTCGGCAGGTACAACATCGACATTGCAGCCTTGAGCGAGACACGACTTGCAGAAGAAGGCCAAATCTGTGAAATTGGTGCCGGCTACACATTTTTCTGGAGTGGAAGGAAAAGCGAGGAAAGACGCCAATCCGGTGTGGGATTTGCCATTAAGTCGGCCCTGGTCGGCAAATTAGCTGGATTTCCAAAGGCTGTAAACGACAGGCTCATGACCATGAAGTTGCCTCTGCTGAATGGAAGGAAGCACGCAACCATTGTGAGTGTCTACGCACCAACTATGACCAACGAAGATGATGTCAAGAATAAGTTCTATGAGGACCTGCACAATGTATTAACATCTGTTCCCAAAGGAGACAAACTTATACTCCTTGGGGATTTCAATGCCAGAGTAGGCACGGACACCACCTCTTGGAGTGGCATTATTGGAAAGCATGGAGTCGGAAATTGTAACAGCAATGGACTCCGCCTCCTTCAGACTTGTGCCGAACATGATCTCCTGATTACGAACACAATTTTCCGTCTCCCCATGAGAAATAGGACATCGTGGATGCACCCTCGCTCGAAACACTGGCACCTCATTGACTATGTCATCGTCAGGAGGAGTGACAGACAAGACGTTCGAGTGACAAAATCCATGTGTGGTGCCGAATGTTGGACAGACCATCGTCTCATTGTCTCGAAAATGAACATCCACATCAGGCCACCACGGCGTCCTCAAGGGGCGAAAATGCAAACAAAGCTAAATGTCACCCGCCTAAACAGCAAGAAAATGCAGCAGTCGTTTGAAAATATGCTGGAAGACCGCCTCAAGCCCAATGCTGAAGCTAAACAGGATACAGAAACAGAATGGAGAGCCCTAAAGGACACGATTTACAACACTGCTATGGAAATCCTGGGTCCAGCCCCCCGAAAGCATAAAGACTGGTTTGATGAAAATTCCGAAGACATCAACCAATTGCTGGCCGAGAAACATCTTCTCCTCAAGGCACATTTGAATGACCCAAAGTCAACATCAAAAAAAGATGCTTTCAAGAACATTCAGAGAGTAGTGCAGCAGAAACTTCGGCACATGCGGGACTCCTGGCTGAGCAGCAAAGCTGATGAAATTCAGGGCTTTGCTGACAGACACGATATGAAAAACTTCTACGACTCACTGAAAGCGGTCTATGGTCCTTCATCACCAGGCATAGTTCCCCTCCTCAGTGCAGACGGGGGAACATTGGTCACCGATAAGAAAGAAATCCTCCAACGCTGGGCAGAGCATTTCAGCAAAATCTTAAATGCAACTTCCTTCTTCGATGATGAAACCATCAATTGCCTTCCTCAAGTTCCCACCAATGAGACTCTTGATGACCTGCCAACCATAGTGGAAATAAACAAAGCCATCCAGCAACTCTCCAGCGGCAAGGCACCTGGTCCTGACTCCATCCCAGCAGAGATATACAAGGCAGGTGGGCCGGTCCTAACAGAGCAGCTTCACCAAGTCTTCACAAACATATGGATGAACGAGACCATGCCACAAGATTTTAAGGACGCGTCAATAGTCCACCTTTACAAACGTAAAGGAAACCGCCAATCCTGTGACAACCACCGAGGCATCTCCTTGCTTTCAATTGCAGGGAAGATACTCGCCAGAATTCTTCTCAATCGCCTCACAGCCCATCTCGATCAAGGTCTTCTTCCTGAGAGTCAATGTGGCTTCAGAAAAGAACGTGGAACTGTTGACATGATTTTCGCTGCAAGGCAGCTGCAAGAGAAATGTCAGGAACAGAACTGCGAAATGTTCTCCACTTTCATTGACCTTACCAAGGCTTTTGATACAGTCAGCAGAGAAGGACTGTGGAAGATTATGGCAAAATATGGCTGTCCACGAAAGTTTGTCCAAATAGTGCGGCTATTTCATGACGGCATGCAGGCAAGAGTACAGGAAAATGGTGAGCTGTCTGAACCCTTTCCTGTCACCAATGGAGTGAAGCAAGGATGTGTCCTGGCACCAACACTGTTCAGCCTCATGTTTTCAGCCATGTTGATGAATGCCTTCGAGAACGACGACATTGGAATAGACATCAACTACCGTATGGATGGAAAGTTATTCAATCTCAGAAGGCTGAAAGCTAAAACCAAAATTAACAGTGGCACCGTCAGAGAGCTCCTGTTTGCTGATGATTGCGCTCTATACGCCAACTCAGAGGCGGACATGCAACATAATGTTTCAGCTTTCTCACATGCCTGTGCCAACTTTGGGCTCAATATCAACTTGGAGAAGACTGTAGTTATGTACCAGCCAGCTCCAGGGAATAATCACACTGTGCCGAATATCAAAGTGAATGATCATAGACTAAGTGTTGTGGACAAATTTACCTATCTTGGCAGCACCCTGTCACAAGCTGCCACAATCGATGACGAAGTGAATGCAAGAATCTCCAAGGCCAGTGCAACCTTTGGCAGACTGTACAAGAATGTATGGGATAGAACTGGAATAAGCCTGCAAACAAAGCTAAAAGTCTACAAAGCAGTTGTATTATCCACACTGCTATATGCTTGTGAAACCTGGACTGTTTATCAGCGACACGCTAGGAAATTAAACCACTTCCACACAGTCTGCCTAAGGAAGCTACTGAAGATTAAATGGCAAGACAAGATTCCAGACACTGAAGTCCTAGAAAGAGCATCCATGCCCAGTATCCACACTCTACTGATGAAGAATCAGATTCGCTGGGCTGGTCACCTGACTCGCATGCCAGATCACAGGCTCCCTAAACGAATTTTTTACAGCGAACTGCGTTGTGGTAAACGCTCCCAAGGTGGCCAGAGGAAACGTTTTAAAGACACTCTGAAAATTTCACTGAATGCTTTTGGAATTCATCATGACACCTGGGAGGCTGCAGCCAGAGACCGAAATTCGTGGCGTGCATCATTGCGCAAAGGGTGCAGTCATATGTGAGGCAACCAGGACTGCAAGAGCTGTGAAGAAAAGGCAGGACAGAAAAACCACTGCAGGAAATCCTCCTCCAGAGACGTCAAGCATTCTTTGTCCACATTGTCAAAGAACATTTCGAGCCAAAATAGGCCTTATCAGCCATCTTAGAACCCACGGCTCCACACCTTCAACCCCACTGGATGAAATGAATGGTCATCATCATTCTTGATGGACAAACAACAACAACATGACGTGTAAAAGTACATTAATGGTTTGATGAGACCTGTGTGAAGGTAAACTAAACATTGTGTTGTGATTTGTTTCAGGGTAAACTAAATAAGAAAGAAATCTGGTTACTTGCATCAGAGAAAGACAGTACACATATTTTGTGAATGTAATGAGAAAGGGAAAGCTGGAATATGTTATCACAACAAGAAAGTTAAAGGGAAAGTGAAGCAGGGGGCGAACAAGAGAAAAGATACTGGACAGTTTGACATCTTGGCATGGAGGAACATCAGTATGAGAAATTATTGGCAACACATGAGATAGAAAACCATGGACAGGCATGATCACCAACGCCCCATAGCATTGACTATAAGAAGAAGGTGAAGAAATTAAACAATGATTTCAGACTTTTGTCAAGGTAAAACAAATAATTAGTTGAAGGTTGGGTCGCAGTAACTGTCATATGTGCTAATTAGAGGAGCATTGTGGAACTCCTATTAGTTATCTAATTGAGGTATCGCATATTGGTGCTGGTTAACTTCCCCGACGCTCACAACCCAAGCAAGCGAACTCGGGACAAATGTATTTTATAGGCTTAATAACCCTGGTTACACAAGGACACAGCTGGAAAATGGCTAGTAAAGAGGTAAAGGAGCTGGTCTTGGTATCCCCTAGGAGTGGTAAGGAGGAGGTTAGATGCCAAGGTTTACATCTGTTAGTAGAATACTAGGCAGGGCAGGTTCCCCCCTGAAAATCGCCCCTCCCTGGTTAATATATCGAGTCCCCCACCAAGTATATTACGTAACAGGTACACATACATAATTATGTACACTTGGAAAATATTAAGATAGAACTAGGAGTTAAAATAGTACTGTGTTTATTTTCTATCAGGATTAATAATTCAGAACATGTCGTTTTCCGGTATGATTATAGTGAACTTGTGATTTTGAGACATAAGATATTCGCAAATACTATGTAGTGATATGAAATGATTGTCGTATGAAATAATGTAATTAATCTGATTTTACAAAAGCATGTTCTATACAATACCTAAATTAGATAGTTACTTGTGGCATGACTGGATTGTAAGTCTCAGAATGAGATTTTGCCGTGGATCAGCTGAGACAGTGTTCTTTGCGAATGCAAGTCTTTTCTCCACCAGAAGTATCCTCATTGTACGGAACAAAATTGTGTAACCTAACACTCTGGTTGAGAGCTGGTTCTTTCAAAAGACAAATCTAATGGAGAATTCCCAAATCCTATTATTTATACCATGTTTGATTATGACCCTTATCTATTGGCGGCCTTTCAACTTCTCACTCTGTGTTTAGAATGTAGGTGTTAGGGCATGTGGTTTCCTGGACCAGCCGTTGGGTCAGTTCACAAGTGAGGTTGAAAGTTTCCCTTCAGTCTGAAATCCCCCGTGCGCCCCCCTCTCCCCCCCCCCCCCCCCCCCCCCACGTTTACATATTTGTTCGGCTGGAAGTCTCCAGTTAGTCTGAAGTTCCCCAACAACAAAAAGTCGCTTAAAATTAGACAGGGTCGACTTCATTGCATCGGGATTTTATCCCATACGGCTCGGTCTCTTTCCGCAACGCGGAAAGCGTCGCACAAAGCACGAAATCCGTAGCTTTAACGACGACGCACAGGAGTCTCCGAAAAAATTCACTCGAAATCGAACCCACAACCCTCGGAGCCCGAGTCAAACGGCTTGACCACTTCGCCACAGAGACTCCCGATTCCCCAACAAGTGATAAACTATGATTTTTATGAAGAGAAATGTTACACCTCTTCGTTCCTTTCGTCTGATGGTGAACACAAAACGCATTAAATTTGCAATTGTACACTCGTTGTAGAAACCTAGACTATGGTCACTTTGTTCTACTAGCGCCATTTTGCGTCATAGATTTTTAATCGCTGAGCGTAAAGCTTTATTTGCCTCTATTTGTTCTTCCTTTATTCCACCTTGATTGTAGGATGAGAGATTCCTTCTAATGTGATCCGTAGAGTTCTATCACAATAACCTAAACGATGGGCTGTGACCTGGATCACATTGAACTAAACAATGAGTTGAGACTTGCGTTACAGAAATGAAGCAATGGGTTACACCTTATGTCACTGTAACCTAAACAGTAGGCTAGAACTTGTGTCTAAGTAAGCTAACTAATGGGTTGGGATTCTGTCTAGAGAAACTAAATAATTGAGGCTATTGTTGTTAAAGTAAATGTCAAATCTGCCACACAAATATATTTAGTTAAACACAATATAGGCCAAATCTGGCATACAATGCTTTAATTAAAAGTTTCTCTCAAAGCAGTTTCCTACTATGATTCTGTGATGTTGATAAGGCCTGAATGCACGGGTGGAATAGGTGGGCAATCTTTCTCTCACTTAGCAGGAGATGAGCCTAGGCGCTAAACCTTGTCGAACCCTGCTCATGATATTATCAATGCAATTGCCTTTCAACTTCTCCATCATGCCCGCTTGACAAATGTGCTGAGATAAATAGAACACTTTCAGTCACAGACAGTTGTAATATTAACTCACTCTGTCCTAGTTATCAAATCAACTACCGCTGCTCCAGACAGTTGTTGCCAAACCTCCTCTATCCTTGACAGTTGCCGAACACCCTTCTGTCCAAGACAGTTACCAAACGTCCTTCTGTCCAAGAGATTTTTCAAACCCCCTTCTGTTATAGACAATTATTTCCAAACTCCTTTCTGTTCTAGACAGTTGTTGCCAAACTCCTTTCTGTTCTAGACAGTTGTTGCCAAACCTCCTTATGTCCTAGACAGTTGTTGCTAAACCCCCTTTTGTCCTAGACAGTTGTTGCCAAACTCCTTTTTGTTCCAGACAGTTGTTGCCAAACCCACTGCTGTCCTAGACAGTTGTTGCCAAACCCCTTTTTGTCCTAGACAGTTGTCGCCAAACTCCTTTCTGTTTTAGACAGTTGTTGCCAAACCCCGTTCTGTCCTAGACAGTTGTTGCTAAACCCCCTTTTGTCCTAGACAGTTGTTGCCAAACCCTTTCTGTCCCTGTAGCGTGGTCGCAGACTAATGATAGGGATTTCTCACACCAAAAAAATAAAAAAAGAAAAAGAAATAAAAGAAGAAAAGTAGACTTTCTGAATGACAGAATATTCACTGCCGAAGAAGAGATCGAATGGCTCGTAAATCTAGTCTGTAGGAATGTACAGGCCCTAGAGATGATCTAGACTTCTAAACAGTGACCAGCGACAGTTACATGAAAGAGACTAGGAATGCCACCAAGTCTGTCAGACTTAGTGCTGTATAGCAAGAAGGCATTGCTCAAACTCCTGTTCAAGTCCATCACAGAGGTATACTAAGTCAGAAAAGCCATGCTCGCAAAGATGATATGTTAGTCTCCAGACAATTCGTGGCTCCTAGCTCGTGCTCAGAGAACGAAGTAAGTGGAGAGATGACAACCAGTTGATTCTGCCCATGGATCACTTACACTAAAGATTGTGATGGGAAACACCCAACCCGAAGAGCATGGCTTTGGTCACCAAGGCAGCGTTTAAGGGATGCAGAGACTTGGTGCTCCAGAGTCTGAGACGAGATGGACGACAATACAGTGCAAAATACTGTCTAACAGTCACCAGAAGGTCAATAGATTTCATTGGAAGGGACACTCCAAAAGTCCCTGACGATTAATGATATTAACAGATGGAGCCATTGCGACTATGCTTTGTAGTCATATCACTCTACAACATTTGCTTTTGAAGTAAAAGCTTCTCTCAACAACATCCAATTGCAGGCGAAAGAATAGTTAACCTCATCATGTTTGGATAGAAATGTAATTAGAAGTGGATTTGTAATTATCTAATTGTATCTTCATTTTTCTTCTATTTCACAGTTTCAAAATCTACATAAGGAATTACATAACTGATTTACATGGTAGAAGTACCAATTGAGATACCACGATAACAATGAATACGAGCAGTGAATCGGGACTGTTTTAGAAATTACGTAACACATCTTGTTTCTGTGTCTGCTGTGACAAATAAATATATGAACATTTTATTATTGATAAAGTCTTTGTCTTTGTGTTATAATATAGCTTCTGTCTGCTAGACTGTGTTAAAATCTTTGATTTTAAATTAATTACAAGTACCTCAGAAAACGGAGGGGGTTGACCTGATGGCGAGGGACACTGGTAATAGGGAAAGCTAATCCTCACGCAAAAACCAGTCCAATACACTAGAACTTGTAGCATGCGCATGGACTACTCTTGAGTTCAAAGCGAACGAACACACATAAAGGCACACTCTTGTAATGAGTACTACGATTCCCACTATCATTCTTATTTGAATCTCAACACAGTGCACGAACACAGTAGCACCACCTATGACTCCAGTGTGTGTACAGTAAAACCTGCCAATGGCCATGTCAAAAGTCTCAGCCTAGACGGCACAGTAATGGAAAACATCGTTCCTGGAAGATGAGGCAGGTGTCAACCAACACGATAGTGGGCACCTGGATATTAAAGACACGCTTGACATGAACATACATGAGGCCAGGGAACTCGTGAAGGATCAAGAGTCTTTCCAGCGGGCTTTGGTGAGAGCGATATTCCGTGAACGACTTGCTACACTTTGATTTCAAGTTCTGATAAGGATTACAATTTTACATGTATACTTGCATGAGAATGTAATAAACCAGATTTATTACACCCTCTTCAACAGAAGATGTCTAAATGCCTTAAAAATTGCAAAACAAACTATACCAAATACAGACTGCTACAGCGACTATAGATTAATCATAAGCAAAATATACTTTTACAATTTAAGAAGGTCAAATATACACCAAGAAAAACAAAATTTGATCTATGTGCACTGAAGTGTGAAGAGATAAAAAGATGAATTCAACGTAGAGGTAAAGAACAGATCTGATGCATTGGCTGATCTGGAAATTTTATTTTAAGATATCAGTGATCAATGGCAAATATTGAAGAACTCAGACAGGCTGCAGAAACACGTATGCCAAAAATGAAGATGATGGAACGTAAGAAATGGATGATGGAAGATACTGTAAAACAAATATGACGAGATTCACAGGAAAATTAGGAAATTCTACAAAGAAGAAAAAGAAACATGGCTTCGGGAAAATTATAAGGGAGATTTAAAACCAACACAACATCCGGAATACCAAAATAATACACGCAAGAATTCACGACACCACTAACAAAAGAACACACACATAAATGGGATGCATTAAAAAGATGGTAAAATCATAATAGAAAATGATCAGATGTTTAATGCATGGTCAGATTAAGTGAAAGACTTCTATAATGATGCAAGGTAGGAAGTGTATGATATTCTAAATGATAATGAAGACCTATCAGTTCTGACAGCATCACAAAACAAATGAGAAATGCCTTCGAATAATATGGAACAGACCATGTCACCAGTCTGCTGAACACAATATATGATACTGAAGATGAACCTACTGAACTACATAAATGTATATTTATAGCAATCCCAAGGAAATCGGAAGCCTTGAGATGTTTTTCAGCTTGTCTGCTCATCATTGTTCACGCTTCACATCCATATAAAAGTATAGATTTTATGTAGCACTTCAACACATGGTAACCTTCGACATGATGATTCTTGTTCTAATCTCTTCAAGGCACCTCCCATCAGATGTTATTACTGTTCCGAGATAATTGTACAGATTGGCTTATGTAAGAATAAGAATATTCCCATCTGCCTGTATATTACATTGTGGTATTTCTTTCTTCTTATTGACGACCATAATCTGTGTCTTCTTAAAATTTAATTCTAACCCTAGTTGTTGACTGTGTGCAATAACTGCATCTACTAAATGTTGCAGATCCTGCTCATGGTATGCATTAAATACTGTATCATCCGCATACCTAATGTTATTGATGTTACGTCCCCCAATGGTCATTCCTCCCATATCTTCTAAATTTCTAAAACTAGTTTCACTGTATAGGGAACAACGATCTGGAGACGTTACACATCCCTTTCACATCCTATCTTAATAGGCTGCTACTGAACTATTTTATTATCAGTCTTCATGGCAGATTATTGTTCCTAATATATGTCTTTTTCAAGTTTAACGTCTTTCCCAAGTTTAACGTCTTTCCCATCAACATCTTCATCATGTTGACATGTCTTACTTTATCGAAAATCCTTATTAGTCAGTGAAGCAAAGATGTAGGTATTTTTTTACTTCTATTAAATAAACAATTAATGTTCTCAACAGATACACAGTATGTACTGCAACCTTGTCTTCAACGAACCCACACTATATCCCCCCTATTTTGGGTTGTATTTCTTCCTTACTCTTTGCATGATGATTCTTAGCAGCATCTTCGTGATGTGGCTCATTATGCTAATTGTTCGATTTTGATCACATTCCAAGGCGCCTGATTTATCCGAGATTGCAATAAAAATAGAATTACATAATTTAGATGGTATGTCTCCAGTACTCTGGCCACATACAAATAGATACTATGACCATTAAAAGAGCGGAAACATACAAATACCTGGGTACAATCTTCAACTGCTCCAACATAATAAGGGAAGAAATACAAGCTAGAATCAACTCTGGAAATAAGATATACTATGCACTACAACATCTGCTAAAATCAAAGGCGCTATCTCGTAACACCAAGATCACAATATACAAAACACTGATTAGACCAGTTGTGCTGTATGGCTCTGAAACCTGGAGTACAACGAAAGGAGACAAAGCCTTGTTACAAACCTTTGAGAACAAAGTCTTAAGACGCATCTTTGGGCCCATTAAGGATACACAAAGTGGAGAGTGGAAAAGAAGACGCAACAAAGACATTTATGATCTGTTTAAGTCCCCGCTAATCACTGGTATCATGAAGGCTAATAGACTGCAATGGCTGGGGCATATAGAAAGAATGGAAGATAATAGGGAAACAAAACTCGCTTACACTCAGGAAATAAATGACCGTAGACCCCGAGGTAGACCAAGAAGACGGTGGAGAGATAATATACATACAGACCTACAGGCACTTGGAATCAGCGACTGGCAAGAGAAGGTCAACCAGAGAGACGAATGGAGACGGCTTGTATCTGCAGCAAAGAACCTCAATGGTTCGGAATGCTGAAGAAGAAGGAGAAGAAGAAGAAGAGGAAGAAGAAGAAGAAGATGAAGAAGAAGAAGAAGAAGAAGAAGAAGAAGAAGAAGAAGAAGAAGATGTCTGCAGTACCATATATTGTATTCAGCAGTCTAGTGACCTGGTCTATTCCATATTATTCTAAGGTATTGACCATTTCTGTCGTGATGGTGTCTAGACCCGGGGTATAGGTTAGCCATATAAAATTACAATCAACAAGTCAAGAAGACATTACTGTAATAAACATGTATCACCAAACAACAAAAAGAAACATACCACATCATAGAACAAACGAAACTGATACAAAGGTTAAAATAGTATGCCTCATATTATGGAACCTCATGAAATAAAAATAAGTAATCAAAAGGAAATGAAATAAATGGCACATAACTCAATGCAGATAATAGGGAAACAAAACTCGCTTACACTCAGGAAATAAATGACCGTAGACCCCGAGGTAGACCAAGAAGGCGGTGGAGAGATAATATACATACAGACCTACAAGCACTTGGAATCAACGACTGGCAAGAGAAGGTCCACCAGAGAGACGAATGGAGACAGATTGTATTTGCAGCAAAGAACCTCAATGGCTCGGAATGCTGAAGAAGAAGAAGATAACTCAATGCTTCCAAATATAAAAAGCGTGCATTCCGCAAGAATCCTGGCTAGATAGCAGATAGTGGGGTGATGTGCAGTTGCTTTGGGGTGGGAGAGATGTGCAATTGCGTTGGGGTGAGGAAGTATGCAGTTGCGCTGGAGTGGTATGGCATACTGTAATGTCTTGGAAGAACAGGAATGTGAACACTATTCAGTAAAACGGAGTGGAAAATTGAGAGGTGAGGTTAGTGGAGTGGCCAGGGGAACAGGAAAAGGCAGAAGTGGAAATACAGTAAAAGCTCGGTGTGTTCGTCGATAATCCGTCCGAAAACAATCGGCGAAATCTGAAACCTACGAAAACCGAGGCAATTATTTCCATATGAATCAATGTAAATCCAACTAATTCGTTCTAGGCACTCCAAAATATTACCAAAAAACACATTTTATAGAGAATAAATATAGTGTTTAATACTATATTTCAGCCTCAGACTTGTCCGAACTCGCACCTTCACCGCGTCTGGTTAACACTGTGTTCTAGAGCGCCGCTTAAATGTTTAAAACCATCCTCTGCTGCCTTTAAATCACTAAGTACACGAGCACTCGTCCCAGGTGTTTTCTTAATGAGATCGGCATACAACAGTCTCGCCTTTTCACATATGATTGCCTCGGAAACAGTATCGCCATCTAATTGGTTTTGATTTATCCAAATTAATAATAACTGTTTGACATCTTCAATTAGTTTTCATGATCTCTGTTTCGTTAGCACATTCACGCCTTTCGCTACACTAGTCTCCTTTATTGTTTCATTTTTCGCCACCATAGATCTTATAGTGGATGGGGACTTCCCGTACACGCGGCCGATTTCAGCAATCTTAATGCTGCTCTCGTATTTTATTATCAGCAAGTGATGCTCACACAACGAAAAACAACGTCAAACTGAGCAGAATAACGCATGTGTCCCTTTGTGTTCGCAAAATTAGCAGCGAGGTCATAAACCAATGAAAATCGGAAACTGATTAGAGAAATTAGACGCATACAGTCAAAATTTGTTGGTCACGTTAAGAGAAGAAATCAATTGGAGAACTTAATGAAAACTGGCAAGATCGAGGGAAAGAGAACAAGGGGAAGGCAGAGAAGTAAATACCTGGATGGCTTAACCACGTGGCATGGTCATTGCAACAGAAGAATCCGCGCAGCGGGCGGAGGAGATGATTAGAGGTGACAGGCGAGTAACGATAGACTCTGTAGCATCTGCAATAGGGTGCTCACATGGTTCAGCATACAGCATAATGCATGATCGATTGCAATTTCCAGGACTGCTGACTAGAGGAGTGTTGCTTCTTCATGACAATGCCAGACCACATAAGGCTTGATTAACTCAAGAGAAAATTAACCAACTAAGGTGGGAAGTTCTGGAACATCCACATTACCGCCCCGACTTTGCCCCTAGCGATTTCCACCTTTTTGATCCACTGAAAACACACCTTGGCTGGAGACATTTCGCTAATGACGCCGAAGTTGAATGTGAATTGAAAACGTGGTTTAGAAAACAGAGCACGCAGTTCTATGCAGCCGGTTTGGGAGGCCTGATAAAACGATGAGATAATTATATCAATGTTGGTGGAATTTATGTTGAGATATAAAGGGACGATGTATGTATAAAAATAAACTTGTTTCAAGTTGTTATCATAGTTAGTTATTTGTCTACAGCCATTTGTGACTAACTTTCCTTCGTGGTAGAATGCGATACTCAGGTCTCCGATACCGCGAAAGCCCATGTTTTAGAATTGACCCGCTTTAAAAAAAAAAACACTGGCGTGACTAGAGACGACATAGGCTATTTAATGCTTGATCACGCTCTCAAAGACTCCTGTCTGGATTGCGACTTTCTTTGATAGGTGGTTACAGATGTGGAAAATCATCCTGGTGACCCCCTTATTAAATTGGTGTTTGACATGCGGTCTGTGAGTCACAAATATATATCCGGTGATTAAATATCAACCAGTGACGTGTTTTAACAATGTGCTATAAAGACAAAATCTTCAACATAAGAAGACTGTTTAAAGTTTGATCCCCAACGTGGCATAGTTTCTATGGATTTCTGTTTTCGCTCTTTTATAATTCATATTATTTCTCCTGTGTTCCTCTCGAGACATAGGACTGGAGTCTGTTGACAATGAAATACTTAATCAATCTAGGCTTAAATTCACCCAACAAGTCCGTATGAGCTACTCTGAAACAAGGCCTGGTTATATCCTAATATTCCTTTCCTAATATGTGAAGTTCCGGTACCAGTCTTGCAAATTGTTGAGCTTGGAGAGGGGAAGGAGATCTCTGCAACACTATACCCTGGAAGATGCACTGTGGTATCCGATAGGGAGAACAGTTTCTACCTCAATAGCACTCGGGTAGATTCAAGTCCTCTTCTGTATCCAAGCGACCTGAACGCCAATGTATGGGTCTTGTGAGGTAAAGCACAGTTTTTCAGAGCTTTCACAAACTACCAATTCATTTTATGTTATAAAACACAGCACACATATTTAGTCTCAATATCTCAGTTGACCTTTCGCGTATTATTTGAGGTTGCATTGCATTGCCTTGCAGATCTGTATTTTATTTTCACATAATACATGGGAAGTCAGCGTGGCCGAATTGATTAATGAGCGTTCGTCCTTAAACATCCGATGTGCTGATGCAAAGGTAACTGGTTCAATCCCTACATCGGTTAGCTGAACTAAAATGTTGACTTCTCGTCCTTTACATGGGGACGTACATTAAAAGTGTCTCTGATGTCGTAGTACTTTCGCCTGATGGCGAGGGACACTGATAATAGGGAAAGCTAATCCACACGCAAAACTAAATCCAGTGAATTAGAACCAGTAGTGGTGTTGACTAAGCTTGAGTTCAAAGCGAGTGAACGAGAAAAACCATATACTACATCTCTGTCGACATCGAGCTGCTGTTTCAGCCGGCTACAGCGCCGACTGACACTGTGATAGTTATTACTTCAGTCTATTCACAGTTATGTGTTATCTTAGCATGGTCCATCTCAGTTGTTTCTTTAACTCTTAACTCCTGGTCATGTTGTGAACATTTTTAAAAAGAAACCCA
>JACEFZ010006003.1:0-44584 GCA_014155875.1 Cepaea nemoralis | reverse complement strand
ATAACACTCCTTACCTGCAACCCCCCCAAATAGCACCTTACATTGCACCCACCCACAAAAACACACCTTACATTGCCCCCCCAGTGACACATCCTTACATTGCACCTCCCCCCAATGACACATTTTTACATTGCAACTACCCGTTAATTCCCCGGGAAGAAGATGGACTCAAAAGCACATTTTTTTAAACTTATTATCTGTTGGATTATTGACTGACTTTGGTCTACACTCCTCTCTTCTGTCTCCCTTCCATATATCTATTTCTTTCTCTCTCTCTATTATTCCCTCACACATACTCCGACAAAAGTTCTTCAACGATAAGATAAAAGATTTATTAAAAAAAAACATTTCTGGTGATGTATGGATTTTGTCTAGAGTTGGTATGTTCTTCTAGTGTGGCTGCCAGATAAGATTTTTTAGTGTCTCCGTGGTTTTCTCTCCCTCTTCCTCCAGCTAGAGTACAGGACATGACATAGAATAACAGAAGGTCTCACCCTGACAGCTCCGTCTGCTTGAGTCTTAGATATATCCGTTTTTTTGTAATGAAAAATGTTCACCACTGTATGAATGTATTTAACCCGATCACCATATGCTTCAGCGTAAACTGAATTGTCTGTATTTCTTATAGCTTCTTAATTCCATCCTGGAAACACATCTAGTTCTATTGTTCTTTTTTTTGTCCGTAAAAGTTCTACACTGGATAGTTCTTAATTGATATAGGCTTTTGTATGCACCTTGCAACTCTTTGATACTGAGTATTTGAGTCTTTTTTCTTAGTTGTATGATCTCTATTTTCCATTATCTGTCCTCCTGACTTATTAAGATGCCACTTCTTTTCCTTCCTTTCTTATGCACAAGTGTCTGCTTATTACTTTAAAGTGCTTTCTGGTGGTTATAAAACCCTGAGTGATCTTGACCACAGCCATCTGTTTTATCTTTATTTGATAAGTCCCACACGGGAGGGAAACCTTATTTAGGATCTTGTTCCTGGATCGGGAAAAAAAACTAGAATAACACCTACTATCCCCTCTTTCCATCATTTGGGACGTGTATTTCTTTCCCCCAAACATATCTCCTTCAGGTCAGTTTGGGAAAACACACAAAATTACACAAGAATTGAAACCCTCTTTATATCGGTCATTTTTGCCGCATAGTCCTTGACATTGCTGGACACCTCACTCCAGACTGCATTATCATTGTAGTGGAAATTACAGATCTGAAACTTCTCCATTATTCATACATTCAGACCGCAATAGGCTATCCAATAATGCTGTCGGCCTTTGTCGCAAACCAATTTTTCCACGCTACAGGTTACCTGTACTGTTGGCCTCCTTCTGGGTCTTGACCTAGAAACACATGCGCCTGGTCACTCCTTTGTTGGTTAACCCTTCTCCTACCTGGTTATGGGTGTAACAGTCGTCTGGGAATCGTTAACTTTTTCAGTTTTTTCCACAAACCCACAGATAGACACATCTTTACATTGCAACCACCCACAGATAGACACATCCTTACATTGCAACCACCCACAGATAGACACATCCTTACATTGCATCCACCCACAGATAGACACATCCTTACACTGCAACCACCCACAAATAGACACATCTTTACATTGCAACCACCCACAGATAGACACATCTTTACATTGCAACCACCCACAGATAGACACATCCTTACATTGTACCCACCCACAGATAGACACATCCTTACATTGTACCCACCCACAGATACATATATCCTCACAGAGCACCCACCCACAGATCACAAATCCTTACACTGCAACCACCCACAAATAGACACATCTTACATTGCAACCACCCACAGATAGACACATCTTTACATTGCACCCACCCACAGATAGACACATCCTTACATTGCACCCACCCACAGATAGACACATCCTTACATTGCAACCACCCACAGATAGACACATCTTTACATTGTACCCACCCACAGATAGACACATCTTTACATTGCAACCACCCACAGATAGACACATCCTTACATTGTACCCACCCACAGATAGACACATCCTTACATTGTACCCACCCACAGATAGACACATCCTTACACTGCAACCACCCACAGATAGACACATCTTTACATTGCAACCACCCACAGATAGACACATCCTTACATTGTACCCACCCACAGATAGACACATCCTTACATTGTACCCACCCACAGATAGACACATCCTTACATTGCACCCACCCACAGATAGACACATCCTTACATTGCACCCACCCACAGATAGACACATCCTTACATTGCACCCACCCACAGATAGACACATCCTTACATTGTACCCACCCACAGATAGACACATCCTTACATTGTACCCACCCACAGATAGACACATCCTTACACTGCAACCACCCACAGATAGACACATCTTTACATTGCAACCACCCACAGATAGACACATCCTTACATTGCAACCCACCCACAGATAGACACATCCTTACATTGCACCCACCCACAGATAGACACATCCTTACATTGCACCCACCCACAGATAGACACATCCTTACACTGCACCCACCCACAGATAGACACATCTTTACATTGCAACCACCCACAGATAGACACATCCTTACATTGTACCCACCCACAGATAGACACATCCTTACACTGCACCCACCCACAGATACACGCAACACGTCGAACAACCGAAACAATAGCCTATGATGTAACAACTGTAGGAATGATATTAATGGGGCTAAATCATATCATTAAAAGGGAAAGAGAAAGAGAGAGAGAGAGAGAGAGAGAGAGAGAGAGAGAGAGAGAGAGGAGAAAGCGAGAGAGAGTGAGAGAGAGAGAGAGAGAGAGAGAGAGGAGAAAGTAAGAGAGGGGGGGGGGAGAGCAAGAAAGAAAGAGAGGGGGAGAGATACAGAGAGAGTGCGAGAGAAAGGAAGAGTGAGAGAGGGAGAAAAAGCTAGCAAGAAAAAGAGATAGAGGAGGGGAATGGGGAAGATGGGAGGGGGATTCTTGGCAGCAATTCGTCGTTGAAAAATGTCTGACGTAACTGATACATTATATTTGAGATCGGGAGAAGTGGAGAAACGTGATCGCACACGCCAGTTGGTACGGCGCTTGGTGGAGATGCTGATGGACATGTCAGAGGGTACAGCCTGGCAGTGTGATAACTGAACAATGTGTGGAAAAATAAAGAAAATGCCCGTATTATAAATACACTTGATGGACCACTGAGTTCACTGAAAAGACAGCGGGATTTATACAAGACACAACATTGCTGATATAGACAATACATTTCAAGCTATCGAGGAGGAGGAGGAGGAGGAGGAGGAGGAAGAAGAAGAAGAAGAGAAGAAGAAGAAGAAGAAGAAGAAGAAGAAGAAGAAGAAGAAGAAGAAGAAGAAGAAGAAGAAGAAGAAGAAGAAGAAGAAGAAACCGGAAGTTATACCTTACGAACTTTTGTGTTTGATTGCAGGATAGTTAATTGCATGCCCAATTCAGGACGTTGCAGTCAACCCAGCATGTATTGGCTGTGTGTAATTGATCAGACACTGGTTACGTTCCGTAGTTTGCCAGCGCTGTCTGAAAGCCGACACGCATATCGAAATCAGAGCAATCTGCCCCCCCCCCCCCACCCGCATGTGGCTAGTTTCGCACCCGGTGGGTCGGGGAGAATGGACACTATATTCACTAGCACGTAAGCCACAGATTTACACACACAGATTCATCATCATTATCATCATGCAGCGTGTTCTGTATAGAACGCTGCACTTATCACGACGGCCTGGAGGCTGGCCGGAAAGGAGATTGTTCTATAGACAATGGATGTGTGTTTGCTCAATGTCCCTTACATTGAGGCGTGTACTGGCGTCCTTTACTTTAGCTTTTAAAGTCTCTTATGTGGAAGATAAGAGGAAACCACCACATTACTTTGCCAAGAATATATATACACGTGTGTGTGCGCG
This sequence comes from Cepaea nemoralis, assembly GCA_014155875.1. Taxonomy (NCBI): domain Eukaryota; kingdom Metazoa; phylum Mollusca; class Gastropoda; order Stylommatophora; family Helicidae; genus Cepaea; species Cepaea nemoralis. The sequence continues at coordinate 40,637 of JACEFZ010006003.1, read as the reverse complement.
TGTGTGTGTGCGTGTGTGTGTGTATGTGTGTGTGTGCGCGCGCGCGGGCGCCCGTAGTTAGACAAATGTTATAGTGACATACGAAAAAAAAAACCCATTCGACTTGGACTGTATAACCAGAAATGACATAACGCGGGATGAGTGATCACTGGGTAGCGAATCACTGGGTAAGACGAAGTGGCAAGATCATAGGCAGGGGTGCGCGCCTGACTCCAGTCACAGTCCCGTTATAGGGCGATCAAAGATGAATCACCGGCACCGTATAAGGTTCCAGATGGGATGATCTCAGAGAGTGCAAGAGACCAAGAGAGGCGGACAGACCGAAGGAAGCCAGCCGTGCTGATGAAGTTATTCAGACCACTGCAGCGGGGCTCAATGGATGAAATCTGAAGATTTGGGGGAGGCAGGACAACAAACCAGGACGGCATCAACAAAGACAAGGGCTGAAGATGGGGAGCAAGGGGGTGGTGAGGCCATCGATTAGAACTGCGGGGTACAATGAAAGGGGGGTTGAGTAATTTCTGATAGTGGGTGGCGGAGTGGGGCGACCAAATTAACATATCAAAACATGGTGGGAAATATGAAAGCACTTGGTTGGGGGATGTATCAGTGACAAGAGTTGTGTGTGTGTTGTAGAGGGACGAACATAGAGTGACAGGGAGATAAAGATAAACGCGGACGTAGAATAGAACAAACAAATACGGACAGAAGTGAGAAGATTTGAGAGACACAGACTAACTATATAGAGACACAGACAAACAATACAGAGACACGGTCACAGACAGAGACGCACATACAAAATATCAAGAGACACGCAAACGATTTAGAATTACGTCCAGAAAAGACAATGAGATCCAACAAAAGACACAGAGAGACAGGCATAGAGAAACACAGTCAAACGATACAGACAAACGATACAGAGACACAGACAAAGACATAGAGACAGACACACACACATAAGATGCAGAGTTACGTCGAGAAAAGACATAATGAGATCCGACAGATCTCACGAAAGAAATACAGACACGTGAAACAGAGACACAAATAAAGACATAGAGTGACACACAAATGATATGCAGAATCGAGGACAGAGAGAGAGAGAGAGAGAGAGAGAGAGAGAGAGAGAGAGAGAGAGAGAGAGAGAGAGAGAGAGAGAGAGAGAGATATTATTATTGGCACCTTGCCGTCTTGACAGACGATAGTTTGTTACATTGTGCTTCAAAATGGCTTAATAACTACAACCCATGGCGGTGGCGAATGTGACTGATAAGGCCAATTCGCGCTGTAAATGTTCGTCCACAGTGGATGCATGTGAACACATGGTCATTTCCACCATTATGCACCATCTTATGTCTCACACGTCTTTATTCCATTTCTGATATTGTGCCCTCCATGCAACACGTTCAGCGATGACCTGCTCCTAATGCGCATTATCAATCAATTATGTCTCGCTTACACACATCTTTGTATCGTAGTAGAGGCCGATCCTGAGATCTCCTACCTATCTGTAATTCACCAAAAAGATGTCCTTTGGTATTCTACGACTATCCATCCTCCTAACATGTCCTATCCATCTAAGTCTACGAAGACTGAGCATGGAATATACCGTCACACAAACTGATCTTTCCAATACTTCAGTGTTTGTGAGTTTGTCTGTTTTTGAGATAAACAGCACAAGACAGAGAGACGCGGATATGGGAGACACAAACAAGATACCGGCAGACATAAGCATGAGACACAGAGACACAAGATATAAAGTGTTACAGACCAAGATAGCGACACAGGGAATAAAGGCACAGAGAAACACAGATAAGAGACGTATAGACAGATTTAGATTCACAGAGGAGAGACATAGAGACACGGGCATGGACGCAGACCGTGAGAGATGCAGAAACAAGAATGTGAGACACAGACAAAAGGCAAACGGACACAGAAAAAACACATAGAGAAACACAGTTATAAATATAGCCAAAACGAAACAATGTCACACAGATGCACAAGCCGAATGTAAGCCTTATTTTCAGACATTTGGGCATGTCTTGGATTTATCAATGCATGCAAGCAATCGCATGAAATATATCGTGCTGACAGTATCAAGTGTTAGGATTTCACATATACTAACTAGATCATGGCATGAGGAAGACGGGTGATTAGTTCTCTGTCTGTACGCCTCATCTTCTCAGTTAATTGCCATAACATTCTGAGAACCATGCAGCGCCAAACAGCCGAGACAAAGCTTTCCTGACCAGTAGTATGCATTGTAAGAGAATTCTGAACCAACAGGGAACTGAACCGGCACCACTATCGAGGCGCGCATGTGGACTAACCCACTATGTGATCATTTCACACGTCTCATTCTCCTGTAGAAATTTGTGTAACGTCCCAAGACGCATGTCGCGAATATATTGGACCAGCAGAGTCACTAACAATGATTGCCTGGACAAGGATAGTGGTAGAAGGACAGTCTATACAGCTATAAGAAGATGACAAGCGGCGTTCTTAGATGGTGTAGTGAGAAGAGAGGCATTGGAAAACATGATTGTTTGATTGATTGATTGATTTAGGAACCGACATCACAGCATTCGGGACATTCCCATAAGTGGAAAACATGGAGAGTCTGTACCGCTCGCAACTAGAATGATGCTGTTCAAAAGCGTGAATGCATCAGACTTAAGATACTATAAGTCAGTCTCCCAGAAGGTTCACAAATGAACCAATCAACCAAACGTTCACTGAATGAATGATGAATGAATGAATGAATGAATCAATCAATCAATCATGAATCAATGAATCAATCAATCAATCAATAAAACAACCAGCCACAGACCCATACACTCAAGCCATAATTCTCTTAGAAAACACAACTCACACACATACATACAGAGAGAGAGAGAGAGAGAGAGAGAGAGGGAGAGAGAGAGAGAGAGAGAGAGAGAGAGAGAGAGAGAGGAGAGAGAGAGAGAGAGAGAGAGAGAGCAGAGCAGAGAAGAGAAGACAGAATCAGAAGCAAAGCAAAGAGGAATTAGTGAAATAAGACAAGACGAACACTAGAACAAGCAAACAGACCGCCAACAACACAGAAGACAACTGGCAGAAAGTGTCAACAGATCCGCCAGGCGGTGCCGTTACAGCCAGGCCAGGACAAGAATGAGGACAGATGGCCGTTTCCAGCAATATCGGCAGTCAATCAGAACCATGGCCTGGGACAAAACGATGCACTCTAGCAACAAGCAAGTACAAAGGCATCAAAAGAGCAGGCTTTTATTTATACTTTCGCACGCGCGCCCAGGGGAACAAAAGCCAGTCAGATGAGGACAATGAAGTATGTCCATACCTCAAGGGAGGGACTTCCATTGGAGGCGAAAGTGCGGACATGATGAGCTATAATTGAATGAAGACAAATTATGCAGGTCAAGGCGCGAGAAAGTAGCCGGGTGGTCAGGACTGGTCCCGGCCGAGTCTGGAAGATGACTGGAACTCAGGTAAAGGAAACCCTGCGGCGGAGGAAAGTGGCTGTGAAAACAACTGTTCTGATGTGGAGAATTCTGGGCATGGGACTGTCACAGGTTGAAGACAATCATTGTCCTAACTGTCAATGGGAGGCCGGTGGTGGGTCCATGACGACATCCAGCAGACATGTTCCCGTGAATGGCCGCCAGGGCTGATCCGAGATGGAGAAACTGAGAATATTGAGCACTGCCGCCACATGTCACCAATACCAGGTCGTGGTTGGGAGCCGAGGTAGAACAGTGGCTAGCACATTTCCCTGCCGCCCCGGTGGTTGCTGTTAAAATCCCCATCCCCAGACGGACTTTCAAACTGACTTAAGGTTTTCAAGTGGACGCTGTCCAGAATAAGTACCAACACACGCCGTGGCAAGCAAAGACAGCCGGCGTGAAACTGACCACATCATCCATGAAGGTGTGATATAGACCACATCATCCATGAAGGTGTAATATAGACCACATCATCCATGAAGGTGTAATATAGACCACATCATCCATGAAGGTGTAATATAGACCACATCATCCATGAAGGTATAATATAGACCACATCATCCATGAAGGTGTGATATAGACCACATCATCCATGAAGGTGTAATATAGATCACATCATCCATGAAGGTATAATATAGACCACATCATCCATGAAGTGTGATATAGACCACATCATCCATGAAGGTGTGATATAGACCACATCATCCATGAAGGTGTGATATAGACCACATCATCCATGAAGGTGTAATATAGACCACATCATCCATGAAGGTGTAATATAGATCACATCATCCATGAAGGTGTAATATAGACCACATCATCCATGAAGGTGTAATATAGACCACATCATCCATGAAGGTGTAATATAGATCACATCATCCATGAAGGTGTAATATAGATCACATCATCCATGAAGGTGTAATATAGACCACATCATCCATGAAGGTGTGATATAGATCACATCATCCATGAAGGTGTAATATAGACCACATCATCCATGAAGGTGTAATATAGACCACATCATCCATGAAGGTGTGATATAGACCACATCATCCATGAAGGTGTAATATAGACCACATCATCCATGAAGGTGTAATATAGATCACATCATCCATGAAGGTGTAATATAGACCACATCATCCATGAAGGTGTAATATAGACCACATCATCCATGAAGGTGTAATATAGATCACATCATCCATGAAGGTGTAATATAGATCACATCATCCATGAAGGTGTAATATAGACCACATCATCCATGAAGGTGTGATATAGATCACATCATCCATGAAGGTGTAATATAGACCACATCATCCATGAAGGTGTAATATAGACCACATCATCCATGAAGGTGTAATATAGACCACATCATCCATGAAGGTGTAATATAGATCACATCATCCATGAAGGTGTGATATAGACCACATCATCCATGAAGGTGTAATATAGACCACATCATCCATGAAGGTGTAATATAGACCACATCATCCATGAAGTGTAATATAGACACATCATCCAAGGTTAATATAGACCACATCATCATGAGGTGTATATAGACACATACCTGAAGGTAATATAGACACATCATCCATGAAGGTGTAATATAGACCACATCATCATGAAGTGTAATATAGACCACATCATCCATGAAGGTGTATAAGACCACATCATCCATGAAGTGTATAGACCACATCATCCATGAAGGTGTATATAGACCACTCATCCATGAAGGTGTAATATGACCACATCATCATGAAGGTGTAATATAGACCACATCATCATGAAGGTGTAATATAACCACATTCCATGAAGTGTAATATAGACACATCATCCATGAAGTTAATATAGACCACATCATCCATGAAGGTGATATAGACCACACATCCATGAAGGTGATATAGACCACATCATCCATGAGGTGTGATATAGACCACATCATCCATGAAGGTGTATATAGACCACATCATCCATGAAGGTGTGAATATAGATCACATCCATCCATGAAGGTGTGATATAGACCACATCATCCATGAAGGTGTGATTATAGACCACATATCCATGAAGTGTATATAGATCACATCATCCATGAAGGTGGATATAGATCCACATCATCCTGAAGGTGTGATATAGACCACATCATCCATGAAGGTAAGTATATAGATCACATCATCCATGAAGGTGTAATATAGACCACATCATCCATGAAGGTGTGATATAGATCCACATCCATCCATGAAGGTGTGGATATAGACCACATCATCCATGAAGGTGTGATATAGACCACATCATCCATGAAGGTGTATATAGACCACATCATCCATGAAGTGTAGATATAGACCACATCATCACATGAAGGTGTGAATATATGACCACATCATCCATGAAGGGTGATATAGACCACATCATCCATGAAGTGTGAATATAGACCACAATATCCATGAAGGTGTGATATAGACCACATCTATCCATGAAGGTGTGATATAGACAGCATCATCCATGAAGGTGTAATATAGACCACATCATCCATGAAGGTGTAATATAGACCACATCATCCATGAAGGTGTAATATAGACCACATCATCCATGAAGGTATAATATAGACCACATCATCCATGAAGGTGTGATATAGACCACATCATCCATGAAGGTATAATATAGACCACATCATCCATGAAGGTGTAATATAGACCACATCATCCATGAAGGTGTGGTATAGACCACATCATCCACGGAGAGCCGACTGGTCTCTAAATACAGGACTGGCACCATATACTTGTATTTTTAGTTGCTCATCCTTTAGAGGACGTTCTAGTTAACACCAGCATTTTACTGTTGTTCAGGTCTTGTTTATCAATGCATGCAAGCAAGACGAGACTTGTTCTGGTCTGTCCATAATTTGGTAGTCATCTTGAGCAGTACTTTTAATTTCTGTTGGTGTTTTGGCAAGTTTTAAGTTCAGTAGTTCGCCATAGCTTTCTGAACGACCGGCTCCCATACCAACACGTTAAAAACCAGCTGCTGCCAAATCGGTCACCGCTGTTTCGGAAGCAGGTAAGCGGCATTAAGAATGGCGTCTGCAACGCCATTGCCACGGAGGACCATATACTAGGGAAACGCGGTAGTCTAGTGACAATATTCTGGCCGTCCGGCCGGCTGGCCAAAGGCTGGAGCGGATGTTTAACCCTGATATGGACTGCCAGGTTGATCCAGTCTAGAACAGGTACCAGGACATGACTCGGGAAGTGAGGGCGGTCAGTGTAATACCACCAGGTCGTCCATCGGTTGCTGACCGGTCCATACCCGCATAGATACTGGCGCATAACTCACCTAGTGCTGACTCATGTGTAATATTGTGTGTACGTGAGTACAAGTGGTCTCCTATATATATATATATATATATATATATATATATATATATATATATATATATATATATATATATATATATATATATATATATATATATGTGTGTGTTGTGTGTGTGTGTGTGCGTGCGCGCGCGTATGTGTGTGTGTGTGGTCTTGGTGTCACACTACCTGTGTCTGCGTGTATATTTGCGTGTTTTCGTGTATTATACTGTATATGTGCTCGAGCGTGTACATGTGGGCTCCTATATATGTGTGTGTGCTCTCGCAAGTGCGTATAACTGTATATTTGGTGTGTGTGTGTGCGCGCGCGCGCGTGTGTGTGTGTGTGTGGCATGCTACCTATGTCTGGGTGTATATTTTCGTACTATATTAAATGTGCGAGCGTGTACAAGTATGTATTCTCCTATATACGCGTGTACATAATCGTGTACCATATTGAATTTGGGAGCGTGTACATGTATGCGTTCTCCCATACACGCCTGTACGTTCTCGTATACTATACTGTATGTACGAGCGTGTACATTCTGGTGTACTATACTGTATATACGAGCGTGTACATTCTCGTGTACTATACACTATACTGTATGTGCGAGCGTGTACATTCTCGTGTACTATACTGTATGTGCGAGCGTGTACATTCTCGTGTACTATACTGTATGTGCGGACGTGTACATTCTCGTGTACTATAACTGTATGTGCGAGCGTGTACATTCTCGTGTACTATACTGTATGTGCGAGCGTGTACATTCTCGTGTACTATACTGTATGTGCGAGCGTGTACATTCTCGTGTACTATACTGTATGTGCGAGCGTGTACATTCTCGTGTACTATACTGTATGTGCGAGCGTGTACACGTGTGTGTCCTGCTATATAAGCGTGCATGTCAACACCAACCACTCCCATCCCAGCCATTAATCATTTCAAACAAACAAAGCCTACAACCAGAAACAAGGCAACTAATCACATTTGCTAACTGCAGCAAAACACAAAACAACCCGTGAACAATGCGCTAATTTCCGAAACGCCAGGGGGAAAAGCGAGAGGGGAGGCAGGGCGCACAGCAAAACCACACGTTGCACATGGGTAGACAGCGATTTCTTAGACAAGTGTGCCACATCTGTCCAACTTGTGACACGGGCCCGACATTAACCGCCCCGCTACGCTAACTTGAGCACATACACAGAGCACTGTTAGCGGTGGTGCATATATTGTCTAACTAGCAATCTGCCAGTTCACCTAATGTTTAGGGCCAATGATCGTTATCCGGATAGGGAGTCTCTGCCGCCTCGTGCGCTCACCTATTAGAGTCTTCTAGGCTGACTTCTGCTCCCGCGCTAGTGGTGGTGTAATCCTATCTGTCAAAAGAGCAACTTTTTTTTTCAGAACTTTACGAAAGATACAAATAATAATATCAAAAGATAAAACTAGACGCCAAGCAGAAACACAATCAGCAATTAGAATCTTGAAATATCAGATCTTCTTCTTCGTTCATCCGGAGTTTTTTTTCTTCCGGATGTGATTGCGTTGTGCCTGTTTACAGCAGAGCTGCGTTCTTGCACCGTTAGGCCGACACATCCGAATTCTGCGGGCATTTGTTGACCGGGTTAACCTTCCCGGGAAATATCAGATCAGCCTGAATAACTGGGCTCCCGGGAAGGTTAATCCGTCAACAAATGCCCGCTGAAGTCAGATGTGTCGGCCTAAAGGCGCAAGAACGCAGATCTGCTGTAAACAGGCACAACGCAATCACGTCAGAGAAAACTCTCCGGATACACGCAGAAGAAGAAGAAGAAGAAGAAGAAGAAGAAGAAGAAGAAGAAGAAGAAGAAGAAGAAGAAGAAGAAGAAGAAGAAGAAGAAGAAGAACTGGGCTCAGTAATCAACAACAATGGAGGTGTGTCTATGGCAAAACGCCAGTAAACAGATCACAGCGAGAACAAACATTTGAGAACATGCATCCTTCCCGCGCCAACGACATACCAATAGGATACATGGACCGTTTCACAATCAATGTCTGTCGTTACAGAAAATGTCATCTGCTGCCTATAGTAAGTACTTTGCGACAGAAGAAAATACGCTTTGCACCAGAAGCATTCTAACTAGACCAGGGGTGGCCAACTTTATCAGCAGGCGGGCCAAATTTCAGAAATAATATTTCCTGCCGGGCCACGCACCTAATTTTTTAAAAACATTTTTTGTTAATTAAAGTAAACAAGCAAGCGTGCTACAGCTTCGACCATATCGTCGTTTCCCACTCCGCGGGCCACAACATGACTCTCGGCGGGCCGCATGCGGCCCGCGGGCCTCGTGTTGGCCACCCCTGAACTAGACCGTTGGTCATGACGATGTTAAATACTGGCGTTCTTCAGGATTTCAACATGGAAGAGAATATGGGCTCACAAACAGTGTCATCTGTCGCCCCAGAACATGACACAATAGATTACATTATGCAAATACGTGTATACGACATTCAAGATTGGCGAATCAGATATGTGCACATGTGGGATTGGCGCCGACGACAGGAAGTCACATACTCCAAGACTGATTGAAATACGACATATCTAGGCACACCTTCTGGCCTAGAGAAACACCAGTGGAGGTTGACTCTATGGACCAGTTTATTGTTTGCATATCCTTTACAGGACATTGCTGTCACCATCAGCATCTTTCAGCTGGCTGCTGAGGATGGGGACAGAGCGCTTATGGGAATGTCCCGAATGCTGTGATGTTTGTTCCTAAATCAATCAATCAATCAATCAATCAGCTGATTGTCGATTTCTTGGCAAGATTAAGCTCAGTAGTTTGCCATTGATTTCTGAGCGGCCGGCTCACATACCCCGTAAGTTACCGACGCGATTCGAACCACTGCTAATTCTCACCGTCGTCACGTTACTTACGAGAGTATACACGATTACGGAGAAAAGTCGCTAACCTCTAGGCCAGGAAGCCGGCCCTAAGGACCAGTAAGTGAACTAAAACAGACGGTGAAGTTTATACGAAAGACAACATTGCAGATGTAGACAAATTTCACTCAAGAAATAACATTGCAAATTTAGACATTTCACACACGAGACAACATTGTAGATAAAGACATATTTCACACACGACACAACTTTGCAGGTAAAGACATTTCATACAAGAGACAACATTACAGATACAGACACATTTTAAACAAGAGAACAGACGGGAGGAGGGGGGGGGGGCCCTGAGTGGTCTCGAGGTATGGTGTCCGCCTCGAGTGCTGGAGACCCCGGGTTCAAGCCCCGGTGAGGGCCGGACATTTTTCACGTGGACTTCCAGTAACAAATTTTACCCTCGTCTCTGGGTAGTGAGATCGGACGCCCGTGTGTATTGTTGTGCACGGACAAAAATCCCTTGGCAGTTGGAAATCGAAAAAAGAGTAGCCTAACGGCGCTGCCCGGGCAGAGTTTCGAGATAAATACCTACTGAAGGTATTTCAGGATCCTCGCCGGTGCTACGGATTCCGTTTACTGAGCTGAGATTCTCCGGACTCAGGCTTGAGTTTGGAGTAGAACGGAGCACATATGGGTTACACCCATGTGCCGTGATGTTGATCCGTCGACTAAACTAAACTACATTAAAACAAGAGACAACATTTTAGGTAAAGACAGATGCCGTAAAAGAGACAGCACTGTATGTATATGTCATAAAATAGACAAGTAGCATGGCTCAGAGTTTCGGTGGCCACTTCTAGCTTAGGAGACACCGGGTTCGGACCCAGCACAGGGAATCTACACCTACTCGAATAAAGTTATCACACTGTTCCCGGATCTCTTTGATAACGACAGCGATCCTAATTTTCTGGGATTAGAAGGGAGTTCCCAAGAACAACTATCGCAAGTTAAAAATCTCAGGGCAGTTGGAAATGGTAGGTCGTAAGGCTATTGCCCTGCCAATATTGCTAGGTATTTACCGCATGGATAGAATCTGGCTAGAGGAAATAAACATAACGCACGTGGATGCCACAGTGGGACACACTGACCCCAGAACTGGGTGCCTGGCTAGTGTGACCCACCCACCTCGTGCGAGGAACACAGGGCAGGATATGCCATGACGTGATTGAAACGGCGTTACCTCGCGTGTTTACAATTTCACCGCGTGCAACAGACAAATAACGACAAGACGATATACTTTATGCGTGTTCCGGAATCAGGTCTTTCTTTAAGTATGAATGTTATGTCACTCCCAGGGGCCGAGGCTGGGCCGAGGGTTGAGCAGCACCTTGGACATTACAATTAGCCAGTAGTTGAGAGTTGGCCCATGACCACACGTTTTGGCACCGCGGAAGGAACATAAGTTACTAAATCCTTGGTAAATCTCTAATTTCGTCTTGCTCAGGTCGTGGGTTTGTTTCCGTACTATGGTAATCGGTTAACGACTTCAATCTTCTCGGAGACTCCTGCGGGTCGCTGCTAGAGCTACAGAGCTAGTGCTCTGTGCGACCGACGCTTTCAGCAGGTCGTTCCGCGGAAAGAGATCGCGCCATATGGGATAACACCCGGTGCAATGAAGTCGACCTCGTGCAATGAAACCCCGGTCTTTAACTCCCGAATCCTCCCGACGCACTGGTGACCTATCGCTTGTTTAAACTCTGACAGACCAAGGTCAACATTTATCCTGGGATTACCCCTGTCTATCTACCCAGTGATGAGTACGGACCACCCAGCTGTGGAGGTGAACTCCCTCACTCACATCGCCCTAGCGGAGATAATGCTCCCTCAGCCGGCAGGAAGTGGACGTTTGAAGGAGATGCGTTTCCTGGCTTCTCTGATAAGACATGTGGCTGTAGAACAAGAGAGCCGCTCAATGGCCCCACCTGTTGTTGGTGCTACTTAGCAGTGGGTTGTCTGCCAATCGGGACGGAACCAGATCATCCCCAGTCCTGGACGCTTCAAGTCGCACAAGAGCAACTCCAACTGACGTGGTTCTGTGGTAGCAACGACAAGAACAATAACAAGAACAACAACAGTGCTGATCTGCATATTGTCAAAAGCTGACGAAATACACATTCAGTTTTCACGCACAGGAATGCAACATCATCTACCTCTGTTTATTCGTCTTCTGTTTCGTCTTCTTCTGTCTCTTCTTTTCCATCTTCTTCGTTCTCTTCTGTTTTATCTTCTTATTTCTCTTCTTTGTCATCTTCTTCATCCTCTTCCCTTTCATCTTCTTCGTTCATCCGAAATCTGTTTTGGGCGTAATTCATCAAATTTGGAATTATCCCCCAGCCTTCCAGGAAATTCACAGCCAACCATCCAACTTCTACCACAACCTCGGCCATTAGGACTCTGACTATATCTGCTGCTATCATAAAGTGACTCTACTAACAGGTGCTATACATCGTGATATGTTTAGTTTAGTTTAGTTTAGTTTAGTTTAGTTTAGTTTAGTCGATGGATCAACATCACGGCACACGGGTTTAATCAATAAGTGCTCCGTTCTACTCCTAACTCAGGCCTGAGTCCGGAGAAACTCAACTCAGTACACGAACTCCGAAGCAAAGGCAAGGATCCTGAAATAATTTGAGTAGATTTTTAACTCGAAACTTTGCTCGGGCAGCGCGGTTAGGCTACTCTTTTTCGATTTCCAACTGCCAAGGGATTTTTTATGTGCGCAACAATACACACGGGCGTCCGATCTCACGACCCAGAGACCAGGGCAAATTTTGTGACTAGAAGTCCGGGGCTTGAACCCGGGACCTTCAGCACTCGAGGCGGACACCATACCTCGAGACCACTCAGTCCCCCGGTAAATCTTAATATGTGCAAGGCCTAACACTTCAAACAGCAAGGTTAGCATCTGGCATGGCTACCTTTTCACCTCTACACAAACCATCTAACTCTGCATTCGTAATGCTACAAACGTACCCATTGTCAGTATGACTGCATTCGCCTACACGTTCGGAGCGATGCCCACACACACGGTGTAGAAGACAGACGTATAGCATTCACATGAACTAAATAACTCTCTCTCTCTCTCTCTCTCCTCTCTCTCTCTCTCTCTCTCACACACACACACACACACACAAACACACAATGTAGTTGTTTCAGTATATTTATTGATTGTTTGTGTGCTGACAAAGACTCGAGCCGCATCGTCCATTTTGTTACTGTGTCTGTGCTCTAATTTTTGTGTGTTGCATATCCCTTACAGGACGTTGCAGTCAACATCAGCATTTTTCAGCTGCTATTGATGTTCTAGGCAAAATTACGCTCTGTAGTCTGCTATTGCTTTCTGAGCGACCGGCTCACATACCCCCGTAAGTAACCAACGCGGTGCGATCCGCTACCGAATCTCTGCAGCTGCGTTACTCACGAGAATATACGGGATTTCGGAGAAAGACATTTAACCCTACGCCATGGTTACAACTTACATATTCTGTTTTACGTTCATGTTGATTTACAAACGCGACAACAGCCGCCGCCGCCGCCGCCGCAAAAACCACCACTACAATGACCACCACTACTGCTGTTACTCCACACGCGACTACTCTACAACTCCACCGCGGTTAATGCAACAACAGGTGGTGATTGTGACAAATACACTAGGTAACATACCTGGCAATGAAACATATTTCACAACAGCTCACAAATGGCCGGGAGAAATCACGCAGACAATAACTTACACCACACCAGGCTGGTTTCCAACACGAGCCATCTCAGCAAACTGTTACCTGGTTAAGGATGTATTACCTTTAATTACCTGCCATGATGGGTCGCAGTCAGGTGATCCCGCGAGAGCCACTCGCTAATCGCGCATCGTCTCTGGGCTAATTTGAAAACAATGGGAGACGATTCTCACTAAAGCCGGTGCAGATTACCAGGGAGATAATTGGGAAAGGGTGACATCTCGGCGACCCTTGGCTTGTGATTACCTGGGCAAGGTGTGTTAGACACCTGGAGTGGAGGTATTTCTCTCTTGGCTTTCCTTGTCTGTAACAAGAATTCAGTTGAAGTGGTTGGGCGTTTAATGTTAAAAGACGAGGGAACCTCCGTGGCGAAGCGGTTACGCCGTATGCCTCCATCTCTAAAAATCGTGGGTTCCGTTCACGAGTGCAATTTTCTCGGAGACTCATGGGGATCGTCGCTGGAGCTACGGAGTTCGTGCTTTGTGCGACGCTGTCGGCAGGCCGTCTTGTGGAAAGAGACCGAGCTATACGGGATACAACCGTAGGACTCGCTGGGAAAACTGCACCCGTGAACCAAACGACATTGGCCGGAATCGAATCCACGAGCTTGGAGGACCAGGCCGATGGCATAATCACTCGGCCACGGCGACTTCCAGACCTGGTAATTATGAACAGACAATGCCAGGTGTCCGACATTGATGTGGATTGTCACCGCATCTCTTCTCTACAGCCACGGAACAATGAGAGAGACCAAAGATAACACAGGAAAGCAAGCTGGAGGTTACAATAATAAACACACATCTCATTTGTGGAGACAGCATCGATAAGCTGAACACGCAAGTGATATGCAACAACTGTTGGGCATTGTAGCAATCACCATCACGTGCCTGGTCGGCTGGCGTGGGCGAACATGCTTTTGGATCTCTGTGTTGACACTCTTCCGTGCCGTGACTGTAAGGAATTTTTAAACAAAAATTGTACAGACAAACTTTTAAAAATTGTAGTAATCAAGTGTGCAATACAAGGAGGCTTTCCTTAAAACATATTCATGCGCACACACACGCACTCGCGCATGGATAGAGAAACAGTCTACAGTGTTAAACAATGTTACATGTAGTTGCATATCCTTTACAGGACGTCGCAGTAAACACCAGCATGTTTTGCTGTTGTGATCTCTTGGCAAGTTTATGTTAAGCAGTTTTCCCATTGCTTTCTGAACGACCGGCACCCATACAATTTGGTAGAAAACCAACAAAAAGCGGCCTGCTGCCAAATCGCCCGCAGCTGTGTTTCGAACGCAGGTATACGGGATTACAAACTGCGACGGTAACATCATCGCCACGGAGCGGGCTACAGTGTTAAGGCGACTCGGAAAACGTATTACACTTCTCTTGATAAGAAAGATCTGTTAGTCTAGACACTATTTTGGAGAGACGAGGGTAAGATGTAACAATGGACGAGAGAGAGAGAGAGAGAGAGAGAGAGAGAGAGAGAGAGAGAGAGAGAGAGAGAGAGAGAGAGAGAGAGAGCGAGAGAGAGTAGGTTAGGGACAGAGAGAAAAAGAAAAAATAGACTGTGGAGAGAAAGTTGGGGAGAGAGGGGATGGGAGCCAAAGCTAGTTAGCTGCTTATCCTTTACAGGACATTGCAGTCAACCCCAGAATTATTTGGTTGTTTGTGATATCTTGGCAAGTTTACGTAAAGTTGTTTGCCATTTATCTACGAACGGCTACAACTCATGCCATTGTATGAAAAACAACGCAAGGAAGAGGTATAACATCATGAAATAAAGGAGCTGCAGCCAAACACAAGTGCCCTATTAGATGCCCGGACGAGTACTGCCGTATTCTCTCACTACAGAACTAAATGCATGACTACAATCAATCCATTGCTGTTCTCACAACGTGATGCGGGCGCAGTGGCTTCACTGTACGACTTCCGTCTCTAACCCCACCGGACCTGGTTCTAGAACTAAGACAGGGAAGCCATACTTGCTCGGGGTAATGGATGCGTCTTCTAACCGTGTAGAAGGGCGAAGAACTCGGCAGAACTGTGTGCACATCGCGCACGTAACAAATCCCTTGGCAGTTGGAGGCCGAGAAGAGCAGACCTACAGGCCGCTCCCCTGGCAAGAGTTAAAAATTATAAAACAAACTCAAAAAGAAAAAAAATATTGACAGCATTATCATTCTGGCATGCATACACACATATGGATCCTTTCTGGTGCTTGGAGCTCAAGCACTGTGGAGAGAGTGATCTAGTGAGAAGACTGATACATTTATAAAGATATCGGTGTACAATGAAGGCGATCCATTATTAAAACAGGAAGAAGATAGCGCGAACTCCGTATCGGATGTCCTGCCTGTGATGCTGTTTGCTGACTTTCTACAAACTGTGAGACCAGGCGTAGAAGACGGGGTAAAAGATTGAGAACCCCTATGTGGAAAGATGATACTGCGGGGGATCGGCACGGCTTCTGGAAGAATCTCGAAACTGAGAGGGAAGACCAGGAGAACTTTCAATCAGGTAGCGGTGAGAATGATTAGTAGTATAACTCTTCGCTGGCTGTTGAACGAGGGGATGGAGAGCATATGGGAACGTCCTGAGTGCAGTGAAGGCGGTTCTTGGCTCAACTCAACTCTACAAACTGTATGATAATGCTGGATGAACAATTAGACTAGACAGTGCTCCGGACCCTGCAGTGTGCCGAGATGCTCCTTTTGTGATTTATCAACGGCGACTGAAGACATATTGGGTTGTGTATGAGACATTAACGGATAGTTAACAAAACCTTCGCCTATTATTACCACTCTACATGTCGAATACTGGCGATATAACATTGACATACACGCGGCAACTTTCAACCGCGGGCCACGTAACTAATCTTGAAGGCCGCATACACACCGCAGGCCACGGATTGAACATTTGAGATCAAATCTGTTGCACATGATGCTCGCTGGGGATTTCTGGCGCACCTATTGTGTTCCAATCACTGTCAGTCACAGTAAGTTGGCCAATACATGGCCGAGTCAGCCCAACCTGTCGACCTACGCAGATGAAAGTCGTTACATCAATTACCAATTATAGTAATCTGATGCACATCATCACACATGCGAACAGGCGTCAACAAAGCCCAAACCCAGCTCATACACAAACTAATCACACATATACCCACACACGCTCACACAAAATCATTGCGGTGACAATAAAAAGTGGTAAACGACAAGATAAGCTGTTGATGTGAGGAGCTCACAGTGTGGGGAGATCAATCAGACAACAACAGAGGACAGGCCGAGACTCGACCAGGTGGTGTCGGCGGTGTATCAGAGACAAGGTGGGCTAGGCCGCAGTCGACAATAAACAAAAACCTTTCTGACATGTGGCTATAATGGGCTGTCTGATTTGATCCCGGCTGTGAGGCAACACGTGGCTGGTTGGTAATGGCTGGCGTTTAGTTCTCTACTTACACTGGCTGTTGGTCTGCTCTCTTTGTACTCCTCAGTCGCTAGCTGGCGACTGTGCTATCTTTTCGCATATATCTTTACACATTCATTCATTCATTCATTCATACCAGAAATCAACCAAACGTCATCCAACCACCAACTTACGCATCTATTATTCCACTGATCCTACTGATCTCATCCTGGCTACCTACCTACCTACCTCCCTACCTACATACATACCTATCTACCTGCCTACTTACCCACGAACGCGCCTAACGGTTTGTTCGTCGTCTGTCTTTGCTTTCGCGTGTCTGCCTGCCGGTATGTCTGTCTTTGCTAATACTTCCGTCTGTCTGCCTGCCTGTCAGTCTGTCTCTGATTATACTGGAGTTCGCACGGGAAGTATCGGAGTTCACATATTAGACATTGTAGTTAAAACCGGAGACATCGGAGTCAATACGAGAGAAACTGGGAGTTCATAGGGGAGATACTGCACTTCAGGAAAATATTTCTGTTCTTATGACACTGGGGCTGACACGAAAGATACTGGTGTTAATGTGAGAGATACTGGTGTTAATGTGAGAGATACTGGTGTTAATGTGAGAGATGCTGGTGTTAATGTGAGAGATACTGGTGTTAATGTGAGAGATAATGGTGTTAATGTGAGAGATACTGGTGTTAATGTGAGAGATACTGGTGTAATGTGAGAGATACTGGTGTTAATGTGAGAGATACTGGTGTTAATGTGAGAGATACTGCACTTCAGGAAAATATTTGTGTTCTTATGACACTAGGGCTGACACGAAAGATACTGGTGTTAATGTGAGAGATACTGGTGTTAATGAGAGATACTGGTGTTAATGTGAGAGATACTGGTGTTAATGTGAGAGATACTGGTGTTAATGTGAGAGATACTGGTGTTAATGTGAGAGATAATGGTGTTAATGTGAGAGATACTGGTGCTAATGTGAGAGATACTGGTGTTAATGTGAGAGATACTGGTGTTAATGTGAGAGATACAGGTGTTAATGTGAGAGATACTGGTGTTTAATGTGAGAGATACTGGTGTTAATGTGAGAGATACTGGTGTTAATGTGAGAGATACTGGTGTTAATGTGAGAGATACTGGTGTTAATGTGAGAGATACTGGTGTTAATGTGAGAGATACTGGTGTTAATGTGAGAGATACAGGTGTTAATGTGAGAGATACTGGTGTTAATGTGAGAGATACTGGTGTTAATGTGAGAGATACTGGTGTTAATGTGAGAGATACTGCACTTCAGGAAAATATTTGTGTTCTTATGACACGGGGCTGACACGAAAGATACTGGTGTTAATGTGATAGATACTGGTGTTAATGAGAGATATAATGGTGTTAATGTGAGAGATATTGGTGTTAATGTGAGAGATACTGGTGTTAATGTGAGAGATACTGGTGTTAATGTGAGAGATACTGGTGTCAATGTGAGAGATACTGGTGTTAATGTGAGAGATACAGGTGTTAATGTGAGAGAGATACTGGTGTTAATGTGAGAGATACTGGTGTTAATGTGAGAGATACTGGTGTTAATGTGAGAGATACTGGTGTTAATGTGAGAGATACTGGTGTTAATGTGAGAGATACTGGTGTTAATGTGAGAGATACTGGTGCTAATGTGAGAGATACTGGTGCTAATGTGAGAGATACTGGTGTTAATGTGAGAGATACTGGTGTTAATGTGAGAGATACTGGTGTTAATGTGAGAGATACTGGTGTTAATGTGAGAGATACAGGTGTTAATGTGAGAGAGATACTGGTGTTAATGTGAGAGATACTGGTGTTAATGTGAGAGATACAGGTGTTAATGTGAGAGATACTGGTGTTAATGTGAGAGATACTGGTGTTAATGTGAGAGATACTGGTGTTAATGTGAGAGATACAGGTGTTAATGTGAGAGATACTGATGTTAATGTGAGAGATACTGGTGTTAATTTGAGAGATACAGGTGTTAATGTGAGAGATACTGGTGTTAATGTGAGAGATACTGGTGTTAATGTGAGAGATACTGGTGTTAATGTGAGAGATACTGGTGTTAAAAAGTCTTAAAGGAAGAGATACTGGTGTTAATGCGATAGATACTGGTGTTACTAGGAAATATACTGGTGTTAGAAGGAGATATACTGGTGTTAGTGCTAGATATACTGGTGTTAATGCGAGAGAAACTGGTGTTAGTAGGAGATATACTGGTGTTAGTAGGAGATATACTGGTGTTAGTGCGAGATATAGTGGTGCGAGAGATACTGGTGTTGATGATAGAGATACAGGAGCTCATGCGAGAGCTACTGGGGTAGACACGAAAGTTATTGGGAACACACGAGAGAGATACTGGTGTTAAAAAGTCTTAATGGAAGAGATACTGGTGTTAATGCGAGAGACGTGAGACATATTGGTGTCAACGCGAGAGATACAGGTGTTAAAGCGAGAGACATTGGGCTCATGTGAAAGATACTGGAGTAGACACGAAAGATACCAGTGTTAATACAGGAGACATTGGAACTAATGCGAGAGATACAGGTGTTAATATGGGAGATATTTGAATTACGTTGAATAAATGCAAGTTTCTGTGGGTGACAGGGGAGCTCTAACCGATAACGTAAATCACGTTTTATGCAGACGTCTAGACTTGTTCTAGTACAGTGGTTCTCAATCGGTGGGGACTTTCTCCACCCCCTCCCCCCCCCCACCAGGGGGGAATTTTAGGGTTTCCGGGGGGGGGGGGGGGTTAAGATTATTTCAAGATCGCATTAATACAAGAACCAGATACTTGATAGGCCGGCTTCGTGGCCTAGAGGTTATGACTTTTCTCCGTAATCTCGTATACTCTCGTCGGTAACGTGATGACGGTGAGAATCAGCAGTGGTTCGAATCGCATCAGTAACTTACGGGGTATGTGAGCCGGCCGCTCAGAAAGCAATGGCAAACTACTGAGCGTAATCTTGCCAAGAAATCAACATACAGCTGAAAGATGCTGGTGTTGACAACGATGTCCTGTAAAGGATATGAAAAAAAAAAAAAAAAGTTACTTGATATTGTTTTTCCCTCTATATTTTATGGTTCTGTACTTTTCGCCCTAATGAAGTTCGTTTTGCAACGTAAGTAGACCCGCAAATCACGTTTCATGTAAATGTCTAGACTTGTTCTAGTATGTGTTATTAAATTTAGCTTCCATTTTTATGTATACTGTGTAAAGGGGGGGGGGGGGGGGGGATTTATAGGGGGAAAATTCGAAGGGGGGGGGGGGCAAGACGTTCTGAACATATGGTAAAGGGGCGGGGGGCTTGAGCCAAACAAGAGTGAGAACCGCTGTTCTAGTACGTGTTATTAAATTTAGCTTCAATTTTTACGTATACTGTGTAGGGGCGGGGGAGGGGGGGGGGAGATGTATATGGAGGAAATACGAAAGGGGGGGGGGTGGCAATCTGAACATATGGTGAAAAGGTGCATGGACCAAAAGAGGTTGAGAACCCCTGATATAGATGATCAAATAATAGACATCATTACTCAGAAACTATATACATGGACAATTAGAAAATAGACACTGGCGCTTATAAAATAGAATAGGGCATTTAGAAAATAGACATAGTTCTAATAAAATAAATTGCAATAATAATAAATAAAATAAAATTAGTAGCATGTCCTTCACAGGACTAGCAGTCAACCCCAGCATTTTTGGCAGTTCGTGATTACTGGGCAAGTTTCACGTTCAGTAGTTCGCCATTGCTTTCTGAACGACCGGCACCTCTATATCATTTTCGAAAAAAAAAACCAGCACAGCTGTGTTTCGAACCCGGGCATACGGGATTACGAATCGCATCAGTAACTCCTTCGCCACGGAAACAAAATAGAAATAAAAGCCCAGGAAATATAAATAATTGTTCAGAAAACATAAATAATTGCTCAGAAAATAGAAATAGTTGTTCAGAAATAAGAAATAATTGCTCAAATATAGAAATAATTGTTTAGGAATCATAAATAACTGTTCAGAAAATAGAAATAATTGTTAAAAATTGAAATATTTGTTCAGGAATCAGAATTAATTGTCCAGAAAACAGAAATAATTGCCCAGAAAATAAACACGTGCTCACACACAACAGACACGCGCGCTGAGAAGCAGGCACTCGGCCCCCCCCCCCCCCCCCCCCCCCCCCCCCCCCCACCCCCCCCCCCCCCCCCCCCCCCCAAGGAACAAACATTCACAGAAGTGTTCAAGCAGTCTCCAAATTCATCACACGTTCACCTGACGCAGACTGACCGCTCGTGGTCACTTCTGGTCAGCCGGGCGACACCTGACCTGGGGATCCGAACCGCTAACCTCTGACCTACAAATCGCGTAGAGTAAACTGCAAATCGCTAACGATTTCACTTCAAGCCGAAGCCTAGAAATGATTCCCTTTCAGTGAGGTTGGACAGGGCCGATCTCTTGACAGAGCTGGCCCGGTCATAGTGTCGCTGTTCGCGCCGGGCTGGCCCGAGTGGTCAAACGGTGCTGACCTGACCAGGCTATAGTCAGCGCCCAGGGTCAGGCAAATAGGTGGCCAGATGTAGGGTCCGGCAGACCCGACACGGGCCCTTGAACACATGTTACCTGCCGGACAGGTCGATTTAGACCAAGCTGGTCGGCCTTCCCAGCTTACTCAAGCGCTTAGCCACCACGGATACAAGATGCTGTGGCTAAGGTGAAAGGTTCGAAACTAGGTGACACGTTTGATGTAACTTACAAGTCTGTTTTAGGCTGTTGTAAACTACTAACACTCTTTTTTTTTCATATCCTATTTACAGGACATTACAGTCAACACCAGCATTATTCAGCTGCTGTTGATGTATTGGTAGGTTTTATATTTAGTAGTTTGTCATTGCTTTCTGAACGACCGGCTCACATACCTTTCCCTAAAAAAACCCAAGGCGACGCGATCCGCTGCCGAATCTCGCGCAGCTGTGTTTCGTACGTGAGTATACGGGATTATGAACAGCGTCCTTAACCTCTTCGCCATGGAGACCGGCACTAACACTCTGGGAAAACTAAAAGCACAGGTAACTGATTCAGTAGAAGATTCACAGGAATAAGGCAAGTACCAGTAAAGAGTAGAGTAGAAGAGAGAGAGGCGTAAGGTGGGGGTGGGGGGGGGAGAGAGAGAAGGATAGTAACATGAAGATGCCAAAAGAGTCAAGTGGAAAAAAGAAAGAAAGAAAGAAAGAAAGACAGACAGACAGACAGACAGACAGACAGACAGACAGACAGACGACAGACAGACAGACAGACAGACAGACAGACAGACAGACAGACAGACAGACAGACAGACAGACAGACAGACGGACGGACGGACGGACGGACGGACGGACGGACGGACAGACGGACGGACGGGCAGACAGAAAAGAAAGAAAGAAAAACAGAGAAAGAGAGTGGCTAGTATGAGGTGAATATACTAAAAGAGAAGGCACACACAAGCCGTGATAGGCAGAGATAGCAAAAGACTATATATGAGAGAGAGAGAGAGAGATGAGAGAGAGAGAGAGAGAGAGAGAGAGAGAGAGAGAGAGATAGAGAGAGGATGAGAGAGAGAGAGAGAGAGAGAGAGAGCACGGAAGACAACAGAGTGAGCATGCAATCACATGGACTGAGCAAACCGGCAGTTGACCACTGCCCTAGCTTGCCAGCCATAAAGTAGAAGCCACTGCTCCCCGCATGGCCGCGCAATACAACATATGTTGTATGTCCTTTGCAGGATGCTGCCTTCAACCCGAGACTGATTCTCAAGGCGAGTAGTCCGGGAAGGTTAACCCGGTCAACAAATGCCCGCAGAAGTCGGATGTGTCAGCCTAATGGCTCAAGAAGGCAGCTCTGCTGTAAACAGGCACAACGCAATCACGTCCACAAAAAAAAAAAAAAAAAAAAAAAAAACTCTGGATGAAAGCAGCAGAAGAAGAAGAAGAAGAAGAAGAAGAAGAAGAAGAAGAGCCAGCAATCAACATTACAGTTCAACTGACTGGTGTATGGTATGATCTCACTAGCTGGCCATCAGCGCTCTCTAAATGTCAAAGCGAGCTCACCCAACCCGTCGGGCTGGCTCAGTGGGTGAGGCGGCCAGGAGCACAGCGGCCGCCTTCACTTCCCAAGGCATGTCCTGGTACCAATGTCAGACTAGGTCAGCCTGGGAGCCCTGGTCCATTCTCACACTCCGCGTCGATGTGGATTCAAACCCGTGATCATCGACCAAGCAGTGCGAATGTCTAGCCACGTCCAGCTCCAGCTGTCCCCAACTACTCACAAACACTACTGAGTTTAGTTTAGTTTAGTCGACAGATCAACATCACGGTACACGGTTGTAACCCATAAGTGCTCCTTCTACTCCTAACTCAAGCCTGAATCCGGAGAATCTCAGCTCAGTGCATGAACTCCGTAGCACCGGCAAGGATCCTGAAATACTTTGGGTAGATTTTTAACTGGAAATTTTGCCCGGGCAGCGCCGTTAGGCTACTCTGTTTCGATTTCCAACTGTCAAGGGATTTTTTACGTGCGCAACAATACACACGGGCGTCCGATCTCACTACCCAGAAACCAGGGGAAATATTTTACTAGAAGTCCGCGTGAAAAAAATTCCGGTCCTCACCGGGGTTTGAACCCGGGACCTCCAACACTCGAGGCGGACACAATACCTCGAGACCATGAGCCATATGGGATAAAAACCCGGTGCAATGAAATCGACCCTGTCGACTGTTAAGCGACACTACTGAGTGTGCAACTGTACATTCAGTCCATGGTGAAAGGCATCTCCCCACGACGCACCATCACGACTACAGCGGTCTTGAATACAAGAAAGGCACGAACCCACACGGCCAACGCCCCAAGAAACAACAAGCAGTTTGTCTTTCTTTCACATGGTGCCTTCTGCTGCATATTTGGGGCCTGGTGTTAATTATAATTAACACGACCAATTTCAAACACGAGCCTGGGATGTGTGATCACATTAATCTCCACCCTCTCTCCAACACCTTCTGAGAACTCCCGTATACCCCCACTTCGGGTCCCCCAACCTCCTCTCTCAACCCTTCCTGATTAGTCTTCTCCCACCCCGGGTCGTAGTCTAATAGGTGGGGGGAGAGAAGAGAGATGGTGATTATTCCTGGCAAAATAAATCACATCTGTCCAACTCTGGGACGCTGTCCGGCCGAGGTGAGTCCAGTTCAAAGATCGTTGGCCCTGGAAACGGCCCGACATGCAGGGTGGTTAAAGACAAAAGCTGTAGCCGTTGAACAATAAACAAGTCGGAGCAACTGCGACCCTGCTAGAGATCGCCGTCTTGAGATGTTGGCGACAAATATAGCGAGAAGGCTTACACTTGTGTGCACGATGCGGAAGATATGTGATTGTAATGTATACCTGAGAGATTTGGTACAGGTTTATGGACGTACTTCATGAAGAATCCACGTCAAAGTACTGCAGGCAAAGAAACAGATGGCCTGCCTCTCTCAAGAACTGTAAAGTGTACAGATGAATCGTTGCAGTAACACACTGGTTGAAGAAATGTCATTGTACCCCGACCCCCCATATGCATCTCCGTGCTGTGATACAAATGTTACATGTCCTTACATACATGTTCTTGCTGGGATACAAATGTTGCATGTCCTTGCTGGATTACAAATGTTACATGTCCTTATATGCATCTCCGTGCTGGGATACAAATGTTGCATGTCCTTACATACATGTCCTTGCTGGGATACAAATGTTGCATGTCCTTGCTGGATTACAAATGTTACATGTCCTTACATACATGTCCTTGCCTTATATGCTACTCCTTGCTGGGATATAAATGTTGCACGTCCTTGCGGGACGATGCATTCAACCGCATGTTGATGTTCCAATTTTACTGTTAGTAGTTTGCCACTGCTGTCTGGACGTAAAGTTAATGCTGACGCCCAACTTAATGGTGGAGTGAACGATTCTCCTAACCCGGTGACCAGCGCACTGGAAGTTCAAGCGCAGTAAGCCAGGCGGAGACGCAGACTGCCCTCTGCTGGCATCTGACTGAAACCCACACTCAAGAAACTCAAATGTTGTCTTTCATCTTTTTTTTCGCATATCCTTTACAGGACATCGCTGTCAACATCAGCATCTTTCAGCTGATTGTTGATTTCTAGGTAAGATTACGCTCAGTAGTTTGCCATTGCTTTCTGAGCGACCGGCTCACATATCCCGTAAGTTACCGACGCGGAGAGAACCGCTACCAATTCTCGAGCACGTCACGTCACGTTACGAGAGTATAGAGGATTACGGAGAAAGTCGTGCAACCCCTAGACCAGAGAGACCGGCCTTTCGTCTGTTACTGTGTCTTCCCCCATCAGTCGTTCATGGACAGTCTTCACACGATCTCGCTTGTCCATCGTCGATCTTGCAACTACCGGAACTCGCAAAGCCGCCAGAACCGCTGGCTCGTTGTCGGACCCTCTTTAAACTTTCTCGAACCACCGGCTCGTTGTCCGACCCTCTTCAAACTATCGCGAACCGCTGGCTCGTTGTCCGACACTGTTCAAACTATCTCGAACCGCTGACTCGTTGTCCGTATACATCCCCGATGACTCGGACATCGTCCCAAGTTTATACACATAATCCACACAAATAACAAGACAAATGCTCAACCCCTGCCCACGCCACGAAGTTTACTGGTTAAATGGTGCCAGCCCCAGTTGTCCATCAATCCACGCTTGATGGGTGATGCACTTAACTGATTCAGTGCCAGGCACAAAACAAAAAACAAACAAATAGATTTGGACCAAACATGGTAGACCATCAAATGAACTAGTATTATAATGTAATTTCCGTTCACTGAGTATGACAAGTGAGGAAGATACCACGAAAGATAACAAGACGACCGGTATGTATGACGTGATATCGTCCCTCTGTTCAAATGGGAGATCACATTTGGCGATATGTAGGTCAGCATGGCCGAATGGATAGGAACACGTGTTCTTAAACATCCGGTGTGCTGATGCCGAGGTAAGGGGTTCAACCCCTACACCGGTCAGTTGGACTAAAGTGTTGACCTGTCGTCCTTGACTTGGGGACGTAAATTACAAGTACCTCTGAAGTCGGAGTGGGCTCGCCTGATGGCGAGGGACACTGTTAACAGCGAAAGCAAATCCACACGCAAAGTCAGTCCAGCACAACTAGAAGTAGAGTGTATGGACTACGCTTGATTTCAAAGCGAGCGAACCCCAAAAACATTTGGCGATAAATAATCCTTTGGCACTGAATCTGGTAATACATATCACGCCAATCGCCTTTGCTTCCCGGGACATTACCAGGTACTGACCTGTAGAGCCTCAGAGTGCGGGACAATGGAGATAACACACAACCGCCTGGGAGGGGATTTCAACACATGACCTAGGGGGCGGGGATGCAAGAGGAAAAGCCTCTGAGCTACCCATACTATATTATAAAAAAACATCAGAACTGCCAAATCTCACGCAGATGTATTTCGAAAGCGGTATGCCGGATTACGAACTGCGTCCGTAGCCCCATCGCCACATATATGATGGAAAACGGGGACAACAGGGACGATCGTGAACACGCTTTTTTTTTAAAATTTCCAAATCTAACGAGGGCAGAGAAAAGCACAGATGACAAAACACAATGTGAATCAACAGACCACAGGAAAGAACAAACAGGAGAAGCTTCAGAAAAGGCAGAAGACGAGGCTGAACTAGAGGCAGAAGTATCACCCGAAGTTCTGAAGCTGATTAGATGTCCTAATAATTACGGCACTTGAAAGCTCCTACCATTAATCACAATGAAGTTTGGCTTTCTGTGTTAGCCCGGTAGAAGACAGGGTTCGTGAGCACTGCGCAGCGTGCCCTATAATTACCCATCCTCTTACTCAACAGCCAATCTCCTTCCCACATCCCACACCCTGGCACCTAATCTATTCACACACACAATAGCTGTCGAAATGGCTCATCTCTTTAAATATTCTAAAATCGGCCGGAGTCATACCTCGGTTCTATTCAGGCACTCATCCACTCACACACACACGGAATCAAAGCTAAACGCCTAACGAGTTCCTCAGTGAAAGATATTCATGGCATCTCGTGCCTTTTATTTGACCAAGCAGTTGGTTTCTTCTCCCGGTGACTTTCTGAACCCTTGTCCCTGGTGAAAAAGGAATATTTGAATAGAAGTTTCTGGATACGTTTTTGAGAGAGGAAAATGATGAGCTCTCAGTCAAATGTGTTTGATTAATTACTCAACTTGGGTTTCACGACTTCCTTCCTCGGGACAACTCTATTTCGATAAATGAGCGTGGCCTGGGATTATCTGCCCTGATTATTTATCTCACGTAGTGCCAAGACAAAACAATGTTAGAAGAGTCCATCTTGAAATGTTACAATGGAGTAGAGAATGCCGACCAAGAGGGACAATAATCTAATGACGACTATATGAAACGACAGACGTCCGAGCCGAGAGTTCTGGCTATCCAAATACTTAACAGTCCCATCAGGACAGAATCGGCAATCAAGAGCACGGAACACGCCATTCATACATCAGAAGCGGCCGGAACACGCCAAAACTACAAGGAGCCGTACAGAAGTACGGTCATGGATGACAAAGAGACAAGCTCTCTATATGGCACGCGCTGACTTCGTCCGTTCTGTCTGGGCGTCATCTAGGTTTGTCCCTCTCCACCCACACCTACCTCTAAAAGCAAATGAGTTCATGTAGGCCGAGAGATGCCAGTGCTGGCATGTCGCAGACGTCACGCGATTGGTTTATCCAATTGGCAACCCAATGGCACACGGTACTATCGGCTGGTGAACGCTGTTTGCGAACTTTAACCTCAACTACAATGCGCACCTATTTTCTCATGTTGATGAAGGATTACTTACACTGCACACAGATTTATCCACAAGGGGTCCAGTCTCTTAGAACTATGAGACTCTCAGAATAGTGCAGAAAATCCACAGGACCGACGAAGATCCTAATCTTAGTATACCACAATCACACATTATTCGAACATTCTCTTGTGTCACCTAGTCCCCGTGCTCTCAGGCCTACAAGGTGTGATGGTCTTAACGTGTCACAATGCCACTGCAGGTTCTGGTCACGGGACTTATGACAGTAGGTTCTGGCCACGGGACATGTGGCAGTAGACTCTGGTCACGGGACTTGTGACAGTAGACTCTGGTCACAGGACTTATGACAGTAGACTCTGGCCACGGGACTTGTGACAGCAATTTCTGGTCACGGGACTTGTGACAGCAATTTCTGGTCACGGGACTTGTGACAACAGACTCTGGTCACGGGACTTGTGACAGTAGATTCTGACAACGGGACTTGTGACAGTAGACTCTGACAACGGGACTTGTGACAGTAGACTCTGGTCACGGGACTTGTGGACAGTAAATTCTTGTCACGGAACTTGTGACAGCAGACTCTGGTCACGGAAATTGTGACAGCAGACTCTGGTCACGGGACTTGTGACAGCAGACTCTGGTCACGGGACTTGTGACAGCAGACTCTGGTCACGGGACTTGTGACAGCAGACTCTGGTCACGGAACTTGTGACAGCAGACTCTGGTCACGGGACTTGTGACAGCAGACTCTGGTCACGGAACTTGTGACAGCAGACTCTGGTCACGGGACTTGTGACAGCAGACTCTGGTCACGGAACTTGTGACAGCAGACTCTGGTCACGGGACTTGTGACAGTAGACTCTGGCCACGGGACTTGACACAGATGGTTCTGGCACGGGACTTATCATTGTTGCAGGTATGGTTTCTTATTTAAAATTAACCTATGCAATGATTTAGTCATCCTCTACTTTAAAAAAAAAAATGTGCAACCACCGAGCGATGATTAACTTGCACAACGTCAGTACGGCTCCTCTGAGACGTGTACCCTTGTCAGAGGTGGCTAGATGAACGACCTAATAGCAGGTCCGCAAGGCCGTATGGGCAAGAACGCTTGTTCTTAAACAGCCGTTGTGCTGATGCCGAGGCAAGCGGTTCAAGCCCTTACACCGAATAGCTGGACTAAAATGTTGACCTGTCGTCCTTGACTTGCGGACGCAAATTACAAGTACCTCTGAAGTCGGAGTGTGTTCGCCTGATGTCGAGGGACACTGTTAATATGGAAAGCTAATCCACACGCAAAATTCAGTCCATCACTACTGTAAATATTGTGTACGGACTACGCTCGAATTCAAAGCGGGCGAGCGAGCACAAAACAAACAAACAAACAAACAAACAAACGACCCATTTCAGTAGAAACAGGGAAGGGTGCGCCATACTCTTTTCTTATTTTATAAAGCTGGATATTGTCCACTGTGGATGGAACTAGGTCTACTCAGGGTACAGATGGACGTTGTATCATGAAGCCACTTCCCCACGCGGAGCTGTGACTGTGTACAATTAAGTCACTTTCCCACACGAAGCTGTGCACTGCATGTTGTACCACTAAATCACTTCCCCACACGGAGCTGTGACTTGCATGTTGTACCACTAAATTACTTCCCCACACGGAGCTGTGACTTGCATGTTGTACCACTAAATCACTTCCCCACACAAAGCTGTGACTTGCATGGTGTACCACTAAATCACTTCCCCACACGGAGCTGTGACTACACGTTGTACCACTAGATCACTTCCCCACACGGAGCTATGACATGTATGTTCTACCATTATATCACTTCCCCACGCGGAGCTGTGACTTGCATGTTGTACCACTAAATCACTTCCCCACACGGAGCTGTGACTACACGTTGTACCACTAAATCACTTCCCCACACGGAGCTGTGACCTGCATGTTGTACCACTAAATCACTTCCCCACGCGGAGCTGTGACCAGGCTAGGAGAGAATACCCGTCGTCCGCACCCAATCAACACCTTTTGTTTCATGTCCCATACATAACCCAACCGCAATGTCTGCGCAGCCTGTCCGTGCTCGGCTAGAAGTGTTGTTGTGAACTGTTCAGGTCGGTGTAAACACAAACGCACTGGAAGACATAAATAAATATGCTGACGGACCTCGTCACGTTTGTTTACGTTCGTTGCTTTATTCGGGGAAATGTTCACAGGCAAAATGTACGATTAAAGTCAATGATATCAAAATGGGGCTAGTAAACGAATTCTTCTTCTGTTTCATCCTCTACTCCTTCTTTTCTCCCTCACCCACTTTTCTCCATCCCTTTTATCTCAGCGTCGGAATATAAACATTTCTGAAACCGGTTTCCATTCCGTTCCGTAAAAAAAAAAAAAAACTTTCCATCTCTTTCAACCAGCTTTAGCAGCCTAGGTTATAACTGCGGTGGTTCGTAGTGCGGTTCAAATTGTCCCGGCCCTTTGCGCATCAGACTTATGCATGAATCGTCTTAAATAGGATACATGCGAGAGGATCGACTTCATTGTAAACACTGTGTGGCTCGGTCTTTATCTGCAGGACTGACAAGCCGCCTGCCGAGAGCAAAGAACACAGTACAAAATCCGTGGCTTCAAAGATGACCTCTAGGGGTCTGAACAACGCAGTTGGAACACGAACTCACGACGTTCAGAAAGCGAGTAGACAGCTGGACCACTTCGTCAAGGAGACCGTCACTCTTTGTGTGCATGAGTACGTCATTGTGTTCATTATCATCCCTTTGCCACGCAACTCTCGTCGGTCCTGGCGGCATTTTGCCATGTTAACTTCTTGTAGCCCATCGCGCCATCAATGGGTGGTCCGGGTGCCATCACCAGTTCGACAGTCAAGCTCTCCCACTATTCCCTATCATCGGCAGTATTTACAAGCCAGACAACCCCTAATATGTCCATTCCTTAATAAAGCCACCAGGGCAATGCTTATTTGTGTGTCTGTCTCTCCGCTGCTTGCATTCAACAGTTGCCTGAAGAATATTTGTGATAAGGACTTGTGGCCAGCAGCATGGACAAATCTGGCCTTTGACAACTGAGGTGAGTTACCTGGAGCCGCAGGTGTCGAAGACATGGAATATCTCGGAGGACTTCTAATGTTTCAAGGATTGATAGGTCTCTCTCTCCGCGGTGTAGCCGATTCCTAGCCCGGCTAATGTTCCAAGGATCGACAGGTCTCTACACGGTGTACCCGGCTAATGTTCCAAGGATAGACTGGTCTCTCCGCGATGTAGCCATTTCTCAGCAAGACTAATACCCCAAGGATCGACACGTCTATCTGCGGTCTAGCCATTTCCCAGCAAGACTAAAGTTCCAAGGATCGACACGTATCTCTCTATTCGGGCTGTAACCATTTTCCAACCAGGCTAATGTTCCAAGGATCGACACGTCTCTCCGCAGACGTACAACTGAAGTATCTGTCTGGTACAACGCGGTGGTTTCTGCGCTTGGCGAGGAGAACTAGTACTCTGCAAAGCATTTACCACGGAGACGGTACTTCCACACGAGGACATGAGGAAAGTCTCTATACCAGCGTCGCTGCGACAGGTGCAAGCAACTTTCTGGGCGCTGGTGACTCGGATTGTCAATACGTCCAACTAAAGATTTATACTTCAGTCTTCCACCAACCAACCAAGCAACTAGCAAACAAACTAACAAATACACTCACCAACAACCTACCCACTAATAACCTACCCACATATAACTAAACAACCTACCCACTCACCAACCAAATAATCAACCCACTCACTAACCAAACAATCAACCTACTCACAACCAAACAACCCACCCACTCACCAACCAAACAACCCACCCACTCACCAACCAAACAGCTCAACCACTCACCAACCACACAACCCACCCACTCACCAACCAAACAACCCACCCACTCACTAACCAAATAACCAACCTACTCACCAACCAAACAACCCGCCCACTCACCAACCAAACAACCCACCCACTCACCAACCAAACAACCCATCCACTCACCAACCAAACAACCCACCACTTACAACCACACAACCCACCCACTCACCAACCACACAACCCAACCACTCATCAACCAAACAACCAACCAACAACCCACCCATTCACCAACTAAACAACCCACCCACTCACCAACCAAACAACCCACCCACTCACGAACCAAACAACCCACCCACTCACCAACCAAACAGCTCAACCACTCACCAACCACACAACCCACCCACTCACCAACCAAACAACCTACCCACTCACCAACCAAATAACCAACCTACTCACCAACTAAACAACCCAACCACTCACCAACCAAACCAAACACCCAACCACTCACCAACCAAACAGCCCAACCACTCACCAACCAAACAACCGCCCAAACTACGACTTGCAAACATCCATAGCAACTAGCAGGAACCATGATGCCTCTCCACCATGTATCAATTCCGACCCCTATTCCTGTCCCCAGCACTTCTCGCTGACAGCATCAAGTGTAACGGATTACCCTTCGGTACGACCTACCCCCAGGCGGGGTGCGGGAGCTGACAGACTCGACCCCGCACAGGCGCACGCCTCAAACACCTGGCAGCACTTGAAGCAGGCCAGGGTTCAGGCTAGCCAGACACCAGGAGTAGTCACAGACGAGGTGGTAAACAAGTAGTGGGAGAGCGAGGGGTCAGGAGCAGGGTAGTAGTAGTAGTAGTAGTAGTAGTAGTAGTAGTAGTGGTAGTAGTAGTAGCAGTAGTAGTAGTAGTAGCAGCAGTAGTAGTAGTAGTAGTAGTGGTAGTAATAGTGACTGTGGTTGTAGTAATAGTGGTGGTGGTGGTGTTTGTGGTAGTAGTAGTAGCAGCAGCAGCAGCAGCAGCAGTAGTATTAGTAGTAGTAGTAGTAGTAGTAGTAGTAGTAGTAGTAGTATTAGTAGTAGTAGTAGTAGTAGTAGTGACTGTGGTTGTAGTAATAGTGGTGGTGGTGGTGTTTGTGGTAGTAGCAGTAGCAGCAGCAGCAGTAGTAGCAGCAGCAGCAGCAGCAGCAGTAGTAGTAGTAGTAGTAGTAGTAGTAGTAGTAGTAGTAGTAGTAGTAGTAGTAGTAGTAGTAGTAGTAGTAGTAGTAGTAGTAGAGGAAGAAGAAGAAGTAGTAGTAGTAGCAGTTGTGGTGGTGGTGGTGGTGGTGGTGGAGGAGGAAGAAGAAGAAGAAGAAGAAGAAGAAGAAGAAGAAGAAGAAGAAGAAGAAGAAGAAGAAGAAAGAAGAAGAAGAAGAAGAAGAAGAAGAAGAAGAGGAAGAAGTAGCAGCAGCAGTAGGAATAATAGTTGTAGTTGTGATTTCCTTAGTAGTAGAAATGGTGGTGGTTGTAGTAGTAGTAACTGTTGTTATTATTATTATTGTCATTAATATTAGTAGTAGTAGTAGTAGTAGTAGTAGTAGTAGTAGTAGTAGTAGTAGTAGTAGTAGTAGTAGTAGTAGTAGTAGTAGTAGTAGTGGTGGTGGTGGTGGTGGTGGTGGTGGTTGTAGTAGTGGTAGTGGAAGTAGCAGTGGTGGTAGTAGTAGTGGTGGTGATGGTAGCAGCAGTAGAGGTAGTAGTAGTAGTGGTGGTGGTAGTAGTAGTAGTAAAAGTAGTAGTAGTAGTGGCAGTAGTAGTGATGGCAATAGTAGCAGTGGTGGTAGTAGTAGTGGCGGTGGTGGTAGTAGAAGTAGTAACTATTTTATTATTGTGAGTAGTAGTAGTAGCCGCAGCAGCTGGTGGCGATTTTGTCCGTATTGTGAGTCGGATTTGCGCTGGAGTTCACACACAAGGATTGTCCGTATTGTGAGCCGGATTTGCGCTGGAGTTCACACACAAGGATTGTCCGTATTGTGAGTCGGATTTGCGCTGGAGTTCACACACAAGGATTGTCCGTATTGTGAGTCGGATTTGCGCTGGAGTTCACACACAAGGATTGTCCGTATTGTGAGTCGGATTTGCGCTGGAGTTCACACACAAGGATTGTCCGTATTGTGAACCGGATTTGCGCTGGAGTTCACACACAAGGATTGTCCGTATTGTGAGCCGGATTTGCGCTGGAGTTCACACACAAGGATTGTCCGTATTGTGAGCCGGATTTGCGCTGGAGTTCACACACAAGGATTGTCCGTATTGTGAGTCGGATTTGCGCTGGAGTTCACACACAAGGATTGTCCGTATATGACACGTGGTCTACACTCCGTCATGCGCATGTCTACACTGGTGACGTAGACACACAACTCGATTGACAAGAGAGACACACGTTTACCGTATGTGTCCCCTGTCAATGAAGTCTGAGTTCGTCGTCCGCTAACAGAGAGAAAGACTGATCACCTACCCCTCATTGCACTAAGGCCTACAAAACGAGAAGGAGCTATAACATCACATGGTAGACTCCTGCTTCAGGATGCTATGTAGGTTTTCAATTACTTAGCACATAAAAATGTTTCGTTTGGAATGGCTATCCTTGCTTCAGAGGTCACAGATTGTGAGGATTGTGATGGAGTGTTTTCCCTGGCTATGCGGGAGTGCCGGGTGGGGAGTGAACAGGATAATAGACTGGCAAGTAATGCACCTCTTGGTGGTAGATTACCTATGGACAAGGGTAAGATGGTCGAGCACCTGTGAGACGAGGTGGAGAAGGCGGGGGAACAGACTGCGAAGCCGTATGCGGAAAGAATGAGATTGTAGGGGATCGGCAGGGGTTCTGGAAGAATCTCACAACTGATTGATTGATTGATTGATTGATTTAGGAACCGACATCACAGCACTCGGGGCATTCCCATAAGCGCTCCGTCCCCATCCTCAGACGCCAGCGAAGAGTTCCAACCCCAATAGTACCAGTATCTCACAACTGAGAGGGAAGACAAGGAGAACTTTCAATCAGATAGCAGTGTGAGCGATTAATAGTATGACTCTTCGCTGGCTGTTGAATGAGGGGACGAAGCGTATGGGAATGTCCTGAGTGCAGTGATGCCAGTTATTAGTTCAATTCAACACAACTTAGCACATAAACACCAATAAATGTAATCATATAATAATATTATTTGTCTATGTATAGAATCATATATATATTCAAATCTGCTCGTATTTGCCAGCAAACTTGTGGAGCACCAAGAACGTGTTATGGAGTATGTTGAAGTAATATCCAATATAAAGTAACAAGAAATAGTGCAGTTTTGCAGAACACAATTACGGAAAACATAAGACGCTGCGGCGATTAGCCTTCATCAGCAAACAAAATCACAATATATAAACGCAAGTAGCAGACGTGTTGTATTATAGCACAATGACAACATTTCGGCGAGACATAAGCCCTAGGCAGATACGGGATGTAGCGTAAGACGATTTATCATCCCATAGCAGTTAATCACAGAAGGCTAAATGACCGAAAGAGATTAATGGAAAGATGAACAAATTAAAACAATTACACGACGAATGAATAAAAATGTGCTGCTTATCTTAGAATCGCAGGCTGTGATACTAACATGAATCTTGACGCGGATACTCTTGTGTAGACAGCCATGAGAGTCTGTGGTGTATCAGTGGTAGGGAGGGAACCGCGTCATCACGGCGACCAGAGGCTGACCTGTTTCTCAGTGGTCGTGGGTTCCATGTCGCTCCAGGTTAATGTTTAACATGTACCTGGGCTCCACGCTTTGACCCAGCTGAAGGCGGATACCAAGAAATGTGTTGGGAAGTGAAAGCGGCCGGCGTGGTATTGACCACGACACTGCTGGAGTTACGACTGGTATATAAAAATATGGTTGTAGCAACATATGGCTGGCACACCTCGAGGTGTGATGAAGGGGTTATCTCATTGTTACTAATATTCAAAGCGCGCACACACACACACACACACAGACACACATACCCACCCACGCACACAGACACCCACACACAGAGACATACACATGCACTCACACACACATACACCCCCCACACACACACCCACACAGACACACACACCCACACATACCCCCCCCCCCCCACACACACACACACACACACACACGAAAGCGCGCGTTGTGGTCAACCCCAACTCCAAGTTGATTTTCTAGACAATTTTACATTCAGTAGTTTACTATTGCCGTCTCCGTGGCGAAGATGTTACGGACGCGATTCGTGAGCCCATTTACCCGAGTTCAAAACACAGCTGCGACCGATTTGACAGCAAACCGTGTCGCGCTGGGTTTTAACGTGTTGGTATGGGAGCCGGTCGTTCAGAAAGCAATGGTAAACGACTGGAGGTAAACTTGCCAGGACATCAACAACATCAGTAACCATGCTGATGCTGACAGCGACGCCCTGTAAATAGGATATGCAAAATAAAAAATAAAACAGTTTGCCATTGTTTTCTGAGCAATAATCAACGTTGAAGAGGAACTGACCGGTATAGGACTGAACCCCCTAACTCGCCGTCATATATATATATATATATATATATATATATATATATATATATATATATATATATATATATATATGCGTGTGTGTGTGTGTGCATATGTGCGAATGTGTGATAAAGCACGAGCAAGCATGCGAAGAGAAACGACAGGACCATAAAGGAAACGAAGGAAGAGGACGTGGTGTCGCTACTGCACAAACTGCGGATAATGAGGTGGTCTAGAATAGGCAGAACAAAAGACCACCAAAAAAAAAAGAAAAAAAAAGAAGTGACAGAAGGAAACCCTCTAGGCCCCGAGGGCAGCACCTATGCCCTGGGCACAACCTGTACCCGAGGCGATGAAAAGGTGGATACGCCTTCACCCTCAGCAAAGAAACAAACAGACCACATCTCTGCCGACAGCAATGAAACGTGACTGAACGACACAGTGACAAACCGGAATCAAGGTATCACTTCTCGCGAAGCCCTCCAGCCAAAAGCAGAGCGTTAGTTCTAACAACCGTCTTTATACCCCCGAGTTCTTCATTCACACAAAAACGACAAAAAAAGACCCAAAAAGACAATGGCGAGTGAAAGATGCAGAAGCCAGCTGTTGACTTAGAAGAAATGAGGGGGAAATAGTTCTATACACCGCCCACTGAGCAAGTCTGAGAGGCTCGGAAAAATGGCTTCTTTGGGGGATTAAAAAAACAGGCCGAGTGAGACTTAAAGAGAACAAAATGACAAGAGCGGCAACTCGAGCAGAATAAAGACGAGGTAATTGTTATTAATCAAAGGTCTAACTGGGGGTGAGGGGAACCAAACAGATACGGCGTGCTCCGGTCGTGCAAATATCGCACTGACAATATCCTACTGAAGTGAGGGGACATTTTCCAATGTGATTTTATTGTGATGTCTTGAAGTCAACCAGTATGCCACCACTACCACCAGCGTCATCACCACGACCTTCAGCACCACCGCGAACAGCATCACCATCGTCATCTTCAACATATTCGTTTTCAACACCATCTTTACCTTCTTCAACACCATCTTTATCATTTTCAACATCAACCTTACCATGTTCATCACCATCTCCATCGTCTTCAACAACATCTTTATCGACTTCAACACCATCTGTATCATCTAAAACATCATCTTCGTCTTCTTCAAAAACATCTTTATCATCTTCAACATCATCTGTATCATCTAAAACACCATCTTCATCGTCTTCAACACCATCTTTATCGTTTTCAACACCATCTTTATCATCTTCAACATCATCGTTTTCAATATCATCTTTATCATCTTCAACATCATCTTTATCGTCTTCAACATCATCTTTAACACCATCTGTATCATCTAAAACACCATCTCCGTCTTATTCAAAAACATCTTTATCATCTTCAACATCATCTGTATCATCTAAAACACCATCTTCATTGTCTTCAACACCATCTTTATCGTCTTCAACATCATCTTTACCGTCTTCAACATCATCTATATCATCTTCAACACCATCTTTATCATCTTCAACATTATCGTTTTCAATATCATTTGTATTATCTTCAACACCATCTTCATCGTCTTCATCACCATCTTTATCATCTTCAACATCTCTTTATCGTCTTCATCACCATTTGTATTGTCTTCAACATCGTCTTTATCACCATCTTTATTATCTTCAACATCATCTTTATCGTCTTCATCACCATCTTTATCATCTTCAACACCATCTGTATCTCTTCATCACCATCTTTATCATTTTCAACATCAATTTTATCATCTTCAACATCATCTTTATCGTCGTCAACATCATCGTCTTCAACACCATCTCTATCATCTTTAACATCATCATCTTCAACACCACCTTTATCATCTTCAACAACATCATCCTCATCACCACCGCTAACCGCGGCTGCCCTCCACACAATATTCTATTATCAATTATATCGTCCAAGCTGTACTAACCAGCGTCCGTGGTCAAGGAGCTAGTAACACGCCGTTTCACAACTCCCCGACACACCGAGCCGTGGGTTCGAAGTCCGCCGCGGACATTTTGTAAGCAGGCCACTTTGCGTTGATTTCGATGGTATGAGGCGTCGGTCATTCAGACAGTAATGGCAAACTTCTTGACCTTCTTTAGCCCCGTGTCCCCCAACGGAACACAGGCCCTCAACCAAGCAACCTCACACCACCGCCCTACCCTGAACTATTCCACACAGCTCCGGGACATGGCAAACTACTGAAGTACACTTGTCTGGTACACACACAACAAAACATGCCGGTGGCAACATCGTGTCAAGGATGTGCAACTAACAATTTAAAGACGTGGTCAGTACAACCAGGCTGGCTGAATGAATGTATGGGCAGGCACGAGGAAGCTGGCAGCGATAGAGCATGGTCAACGATCTAGATGCACATTAGATACTGTTGAAGTGTTAACACTGACATGTTTCAGGTCACGGCATAATGAAATGAGTTGCCTGTACTCGCTACCCTGTGACAAAGTAGGACATTTTAAGTTTAGCAATTTCCCATTGCTTTCTGGATGACCGACGCTTCATGCCGTCCAAATCAACGCAAAGCAGCCTGCTTCCTAATCTCCGGAAGCTGATTTCGAACCCTCGGGGTATGACGGGGAATTCTGAAACACATTCACTACCCTAAGGCTACATAGCCCCGACAGGGATGCATCCAGCTTCCTTGGCCCTTTACCTCCATTGGGGGATAGGCACTCTGGATTTAGGAGGCCTGGTGATCCTTGCCAGTGAGAAGTCCTGATCGTTCGGGTCCACATCGATTGACGGACGTCAGTCGCGGCGATTGGGCAATCTTGAGCATAGCCTACGATGGGTGACGTTGTAATATTCTGGTGTGATAATTTGACGTGTCCAGTGTGTGCCGCGTGGTTACACACCTGCTTCACATGCGTGATCCGGGGCTTGTTTCAGGATCCGGTCAGGGATATGCACTACTGACGAGCTCACATGAGAGCGAAACTCGAGTATAGTGCTTCCATATTGACCTTAGGTTCATGCCAGAATACGATCAGCGTTGCCAGTAGTGGGTTGTGCTCAATATCTAAATTTCAAATCCCGAAACAACCAAATAATCAACTCAACCAAACCCCGCTAAACCGTCTTTACTTCTGCTCTTTCCTGCAGCTCCCTCCATTATTATTATTCTGTCTGTAATTCCCTTCCCCGTGTCTCTGTAGGTTTCCCACTATTTCCTTAGCCTTGTGGTTTCCGGTCAAGAGTGTCTAGGTATGATGTCCCCAGGTCGTCTCCGCGTGTACCTTGTCCAGCGCCATCGTCAGGGCTGTATTGGTGGTAAAGACATCATTACATTCATTTGGTTGCCGGTATTTTCCCATGAATTAAAATACAATATATAGTCAGGTCTTAGTCAGATATGACTGAGCTACCGTATAACAGTAGACGGTACTACCTGGTTTCTGTTAGCGCCGAACGTTGGGCGGCGCTTACCAAACCCGACACCCCACATTGTGCCAACGGCTTCGGGCGGAAGAGCACAATTGGGAGGGTACAAGCCTTACCCTGGTGCGAGGAAATGCAAGCTAAAGACAAAATTGTCATGGCAGGGCAGACAAGGCCCTAAGCCTTGGTTGGCGACTGGTCTAGGATCGAAGCTCCGACAGGCGGACAGTTAGGGCATTGCTTTGCTGATCCGGCAGCTTCTGCAGCTTGTCTTGTTCCAGATGTAGGGGTGTTACCTTTCCTCTGGAGTGAACTAGGCAGGCCGAGAGAGGGATCATGCTGCATGGGCAACACATGATCTCTATATTTTAGCCCAGGCTTTGTGCTATGTAGAGATCAGGAGTGGGCAAGACACACTCACTATACAGATCCACCAGCTAATAGAGCTATGCTGGCGTGAAGGACAAGTCCCACAGGATTTCAAAGATTCAAGCATCATAAACGCTGTACAAGAACAAGGGTGATCGGAGCGACTGTAACAACTATAGGGGTATCTCACTTCTGTGTATTGTTGGAAAAGTATTTGCCAGAATTGTTCTGCGCAGACTTCAAGTCCTAGGAGATCAAGTCTACCCCGAATCACAGTGTGGCTTTCGACAGAACCGGTCTACCACTGATATGATATTCTCATTGCGACAAATGCAAGAAAAATGCCGTGAACAGAATCAACCACTGTTTATTGCCTTCATCGACCTCACAAAGGCATTTGATTTGGTCAGTCGTGAGGGTCTGTTCAAGGCACTAAAGAAGATTGGCTGCCCACCAACTCTTCTGTCCATTGTGGAACCGTTCCACACAGGCATGAAGGGTATAATCAAGTTTGATGGTGCAACTTCTGAAGAATTTGAAATCAAGAGTGGAGTTAAGCAAGGTTGTGTACT
>JACEFZ010006002.1:0-43015 GCA_014155875.1 Cepaea nemoralis | reverse complement strand
TTTTCTCTCATTATTCAAGCAATTGAAGCAGAGACTTCCTGAAACTTTAGATGTATTGAAACATATTTCACTCTTTTCTGTTAACAACATACTTCTGCCAGTAAAGGACATATCAAAATATTGTCAACCAAATATAAATAAATTTGGTTGACTGCAGAAACAGAACAGAAACTGAAGCCTTTTGGAGTAAAGTAAGACACTTTAAAGATGCCTCAGGTAACTGTCCTTGCTGTGAGGTCTTTGAATGTGCGATGTCTGCCATGATACTACCCCATTCAAATGCTGATGTGAAAAGAGTTTTCAGTACAGTGAATTAAAGAAAATGTAAACTAAGAAACAGAATGAAACTTGACCTCTTAAATGCTATCTTGACAATAAGATTTGGCCTGATGAGAGCAGGAAAATGCTGTTCAACTTATCAGTTCCCTGATGGTGTTTTAAAAGAAATTGGAACAACTAAAGCATACCAGATTCATTTTGAATCTGAAGCTTCAACTTCATCATCCAGGCTAAGTGCATCTTGTGAGACAGACATCAGTGAAGATGAGGACACGATTCTATAGGGTAAGTCACATCAATTTTTTTTTAAATGTTGCATATCCCTTACAGGATGTTGCAGTCAACATCAGCATTTTTCAGCTGCTGTTGATGTACTAGGCAAGATTACGCTCAGTAGTTTGCCATTGCTTTTTGAGCGACCGGCTAACATACCCCGTAAGTTACCAGCGCGGATCGAGCCGCTGCCGGTTCGGGCGCAGCTGCGTTACTCACGAGAATATACGGGGTTACGGCGAAAGCCGTAAACACCTTCGCCAGGGAGGCGGCATTCACATCAATACATATGTAATTCCTTACTTTCTCAATCTGGATATTTTTCCAAGATACTTTTGAACGAAATCTAGATATTTATGGATGTTGTTTGGGCCGTTTCTAGATTTATTTGGTTTTAAAAAAAAAGTGGCAACCCTGCTCCCATAACAACCGCCGCCCGCCTCCGTGCGACCACTGAATCACTTCTTCACGCCAATGTCCGCCTACTTAATGACTTTTGCATATGGCGTGAATGACGTAGGGACCCGCCAACCTATGGTAGTAGTAGTAGTAATGGTAAGAAGTTTTCTCGGACATCCGCACCTGTTAACATGAAGGTTGTGCTGTGCGCTGTCTCTGTACCTTTGTGGGTATTTGTTTCATTGTATGTCTGTATGTGTGTTTGTGATGTCAATGTTCATGTCTGTATGTGTGTATCACGTGTTTATGTGTCTGTATGTGTGGTTATGTGTGTCTATACTTGTGATGTCTGTATGTACAAGTGTGTATATGTCTTTGTTCCATTGTGTGTCTGTCTGTGTGAGTGTGTATGGATCTTTGTTCTTGTCTGTACGTGTGTGTCTTTGTGTTTATATGTCTGTATGCATGTGTCTTTGTGTGTCTGTCT
This sequence comes from Cepaea nemoralis, assembly GCA_014155875.1. NCBI lineage: Eukaryota > Metazoa > Mollusca > Gastropoda > Stylommatophora > Helicidae > Cepaea > Cepaea nemoralis. The sequence goes on along the minus strand of JACEFZ010006002.1, from coordinate 41,577 downwards.
TTGTGTTTGTATGACTTTTACACATTCCGATAAAGAGACTTGTATCTCTACCAATGCAACAGCTATTATTGCTGTCGCTACAACTAGTATTACTACTATTAATAAACCTACTACTGCTTCTCTTATTCTACGCTTACTACTACAACTACTGTCTTCTCCTCACTTTACCCATCACGGTTTCACTACACGTACTTTCCTCGACAATTTAACTGGTCACTTGACCACTACTTGACCACGTCACCTACCACTTTAACCATCACCGTATCACTACACGTACTTTCCCCGACAATTTCCTCACTCGACCACTACGACACTCTACAGCTCACTAATAACCGCTACTCACCCCTTATCAACGAATTTCACTAAGCCATACCCACTACAATCAATACCACTGGCCATCTTTACTTTTTAAAGTTTTCATTTGTAACCCGTATGATGATAGTGTCTACACTAATACGACACTCTACAGCTCATTGATAACCGCTACCCACCCCTTATCAACTAATTTCAATAAGCCGTACCCACTACAATCAATATTACCGATCACATTTACTTTTCAAAGTTTTCATTTGTTACCAGTATGATGATAGTGTCTACACCAAAAGGACTCTCTACAGACCACTAATAACACCCACCCACCCCTTATCAGCGAATTTCACTAACCCATATCCATTACAATGAATACCACCGGTCAATTTTATTTTTTAAAGTACGGTTTTCATTTAAAATATACACCCCCCCTCTTCCCCCCCCCCCCCCCCCCCCCCCCCCCCCCACGCCCCCCCCAAAAAAAAAAGAAAAAAATTCCCAACATTTTTTCCACCCACCAACATTTCCCAACTTTCAATTCCCACCCATTAAAAAAAAAAATAATCCCGGTTCGAACCACCGACCCGACTGACTCACGGGATCCTCCTCGCCTCAGCCAGATTTCCCCCCAGTAATTGCCATACATCACTACTAAGATCCTTATCTGCTGGGCTATACAGACTGTAAATTCTCATTTTCACGTCCTTTATCATTATATCTACACTCTCCCCCGATGTGTCTCCACCTTGCCGTGGTGGTGTCCCACTGACCCCAAGCGCTATACCGATGGATATTAACCTAATATTGGACAGCTCTTGGGATAGGGACCAGACTAAGAGAGACACAACCTGCTGCTCTGCAGGTAGACTGAGGATAGCAGTCTAAATCAGGCAAACGATGCCAATAGTCTCAGCCCAGGACATAATCTCTAAGCTCCCAGCCGAGGTGTATGGCTGAACGTCTCTAAGCCATAAACCCTCGGAAGTGAGAGCCTGGCCGACACAAACCGGCACCAACATTGAGGTGAGGTGCTGAGCACGCTACATGCTTGGCGCAGATACTCGTTCGATGGCTCTTAGCTTGGGGATATGAGAGATCCCCGGATGAGAGGGCCTGGCCGTACTCGCCCACAGACGCAAGGTGCTGAGCCGGCAGCACATGTAGCCTACCTCGTGAGCGAGTACTAAAGGTTGAAAAACACCTTGGTCGCACGTTCCGTAGATAGTCTGTAACCGTACTCATGGAGTGAGTGTAGTCAAAGGTGGAAAATTGTCTGGCTGACACGAAATGGAAAGTCTGGCTTGCGAATCCATTACGTGGCAGCCCGAAGCAAAAGCTTGCTGTGTGGAAGTCGAAATAAGAGTCTAACTTGTCTCGAAACCCGAGGAAAGCTAACCTCATTAAAAATGCCCGCTGAAGTCCGAAGTGCCAGCCTACGGGCGGCAAAATAAAAATGGCACTACGCAATTACGCCCGAATGTCTTTCGTGACCGGAAAAGCTCTAACTAGTCTTCCCTCGTGCTAGGAACAGCTACCTAGTTTCCGAATGCCGCTCTTGTTCGGAACAGCTCTGACTAGGTAGTTCTCCGAATGTCCGACGTGTCTGGAACAGTTCTGACACAACGACAGGCACATGTCCGAAAAACTCGCTGAGTGGATACTAACTGCAGACCAGTCTGATTTGTGCGGGAACAGCCCGGGGCGAACGAATTGCCCAATATATTGAAGTGAGGCATTAAAGCAGCCATGAGCAGGACGTGACGATTCCCTCGGTGAGCCCATCACCAGGGCGCCATGTGCCGGCCCTGCAATTATGGAAGCCACCCTGGATGGCGGAAAATGCCATGTACTGTCCCTGCTTTCATTTGAGGGACGACCGTTGTCTTCGACAGTTCCAACTTGGCCAGCTGGGTTGTGGACGGTACCGCAAAAGTGAGAGTCTCCCAGGAATGCTACCTGGTCAAAAAAGCACGCTAAAGCCGGTTGTGTTGGCCTGCGGTTTTCGGCCCAAGGGCGCATAACAGACACACCGCAATCACATCTGAAAAAACACTCCGGATGAACGCAAAGAAGAAGAAGAAGAAGAAGAAGAAGAAGAAGAAGAAGAAGAAGAAGAAGAAGAAGAAGAAGAAGAAGAAGAAGAAGAAGAAGAAGAAGAAGAAGAAGAAGAAGAAGAAGAAGAAGAAGAAGAAGAAGAAGAAGAAGAAGAAGAAGATATCTACACTTATAATTTTCGTTTGGTTGTCAGAGATCACAGATACTTCGCTGCAAGGTATTGTATTTCGTGTAAGTATAAGAACTCTTGCTTTGTGTCCTTTGCGGTGGAACCGTATGGCCTGATATCCGCTGGCTGAGTATCTGCGATTGGCGTTGAGGTGTGTCTCTTGAATGCATGCCACATCTATTCTATCTTTATGAAGACGCTTTGTTGGGGAGACTTTCTTGTTAGAAATTCCTTTCAGCATTCCACTGTAGTATGTTGAATGTCCAGGGTGTTTGGTCAATAGCTCTTAACCTACTCCTCTGTGCCTTGACTCCACAGAACAGGGGAAGGTGACCACCAGTAGTTTGAGGTGGACCCCTCTAGGCAGGGGGACATCACTATCACCGCCTGATGCGACTTCACGGAATTAGCACCATACTGAGTAATTTTAATTTGTGACATCATGGCTTGTGTCACCACGGCTTGCAAGAGGAACAATAGAAATAAACTATATATCAGAAAGAATCATAACAGTGAGAATAAAAGAACAAACAATTACATTGTATGTAAAAATATATGCACCATGTAATACAAACAAAAATGAGCAAGAATGCAAGGAATTCTACGAAGACATCTAGAATGTGCTAGATAAAATAGATAAGCAGGACAACATCATAGTTATGGGAGACTTCAATGCAAGACTAGGACATAACAGAGTGGGCATAGAAAAACATCTGGGAGCATTTGGAGATCAGCATAATGAAAGGAATGATAACGGAAGTAGACTGACTAGAGCTATGCAGCCAACAACACCTCTATATAACAAACACATTCTATAAACATAAAGACTCACAAGTATACACCTGGTATAAATGGAACGATGTAGATTCTAAAAGCCAAATTGATTTTATATTAACTAGAAATAACAGAAAGAGAAATATATTAGATGCAAGGGCAGTGCCCAATTTAAATATAAACACAGATCATAAAGTAGTCGTTGCCACAATAAGAACCATAAGAAAAAGAAAGCAAAGAGCAGGAAAATATGCGAATCAATAAACTTAAAAAACCTTAAAGACGAGACAGTAAGGGAAAATCATGAGAAAGAACTAACTGAAATCTTTGTAAAATTACCTATAGAAAGAAAAATGATGGAAGAAGAATGGGAGATGTTCAAATCAAGCATTTTAAGTACTGCAAAAATAACATGTGAAACCACGAAAAAACGCAAAACACAGATAAAGAAATAACAGGTTGGTGGAACGCAGAGGTAAAGAAAGCGGTAAAAGACGAAAAGAGAAACTATAAAATGTGGTTGAAGAGCAAACAGGAATGTTATTACCTAGAATATAGAAAAGCAAGAAGACGTGAATAGAATAGTAAAGAGGGAAAAACAAAAAGACTTGGAAGAGTATGGAGAAACCCTAAATAAAAACTACAAGGAGGCAACCAGAAACTTCTATAAAAAGATAAGTGCAATGCGAGCCAGAAGAGAACCCTTTGAACCAAATGAAATAATTAACAGCGAAAATGGTGAACAAAAACAATTCCTAATAAAATGGAAGCAGTATTTCGAACAACTTCTCAACATCCCATCAGATGTCACAGGACTTCAAGAAACCTACACAGATGCCACCGAAGAACTAGAACCAGACATACTAAAAGAAGAAATTATAGAAGCCATCAGATTAACCCCATTGAACAAATCACCGGGACAAGATGAAATACCAAATGAACTAATTAAAGCCGCAAGAGAAGTAGGAACAGCATGGCCATATAGACTATTCAACCATGTTTAGGGTAGAACAACAGACACCACGAAACTGGGGAAACGCCATAATTGCTCTTAGACAACTGTCGTGTCTTCCTTTAAAGTGTCGTCCCTGGAGTGGGGGGAGTCAACACCCACATTATAATTGTTTTTCCCTTATCAATATCCTGGAGAATCCACCAGCTTCCGTCTAACACACTCCATCAGCCCGTGGACACCTTTTCCTATCACTCTCTCACTGTCGTACTATGCCCCCTCTCATACTTCCCCAACGCAACATATTCAACAACTCTTGCTTCTAAAAATTAATAAAGATTAATTTATTAAAAGAAAAGTGTAACGTATATGAGACGTGTATGCGAAGAAAATGTGTGCCGTGTATTCTAATGTAAATGTATAGGTCAGGCCACAGAGTTCATGATCAGAGTCCACTCATCATGGCAAGGATTACACGACATCACAAGAATCAGCACAATAGACCTCGCCGAAGTCGTATCCTTTTCTCCAGACATGTCCTCCTCCAGGAGCTCTGATGACCATTCAAATATATAATCCGTGAACGATACTATTTTTGTTCCTAACACAACTGTTCCTAATAGTTTATAGAAACTCAGACTTCATAATTCCTGCGTAGTGAAAAAATCATGGAACACTGTCCTATGAACATGACGTTTATCCTTCCTGCGAAATGTTCTATAGTTTTCACTCTTACACAGTCATTGTATCTAGACTAAAATAGCTTTCTATATTTTCTGAAGGTTATGATTTCCTTGATACGTGGAACAACTACACTTAAATGTTATCTTTCCTCCAATGTGAACATCAGTCGCTACTGTTCTCGTCATACGTGGACTGAACATCCATCACTACTGGTGTGTTAAAGACTGGTATGACCTACAACTCATTCGGTACTTATCCTGTAGGATACTTCTACCATTCAGCTCCACTGAGCAATGTTGATCAAATTATTCCATTATAGACCCATTGAGAACGTTGCTGGCCAATCTTTCTGCATCATAATTTATCCGGGATAGGATTTTACAATTGTTCTGTGTTCTTCCTCCCGACCAGAGGGAACCTGTAAAATAGATAATACAACGGGTGATAGCCTCTCCGTCACTGATCTCTATTAGATGATCGTGGCCATTGGCCCTTGCTCAGCAAAATACAATGAACCTAACTCTGTCAGTGACAGATGACTCAACACATTGGTTATCATCAGGCCAAGACAAGAAAAAAAAATCAACAAACAGAATGCGGAACCCCGCCCACCAGGGACACCCACTGGAATATCCCAATTATCCCTCATTACTCAATTCTCAACTAGTAGAGCTTATCAACACTTCACTACTCTATTTTCAACTAACAGAGCCAAGTATCACTTCCCTACTCTAGCTAGTTTCAACCATGCTACTGCCTAAACTAATTAGGACTAATTATACAATATAACTACCTTAAGCAACACCGCAGTTAGATCAAATCACATCTACTCTTGCCATGACAGGCACGTGTAAAATTAAATTAACCCAATTCGCACATGGTAGATATTATTCCACTCCCTAACTGCAGTGCCAAAGCACGTCCGCCCAAATCCACTGTTTGAGTTACACTGTCTCTCCCAATCATGGTTTTTCAAACAGCCTTGAATTGCTCACGTGACGTTTTTCTTTATGTCCACACAGGTGTTATTATGGGCAGATCCTCCATTGTCAGGAATCTATCTCCCCTGGCTTAATCCATGTCAGATTTGTCATCACTTGTTTTGACGCCCAAAACAAGCTAGCGAGTTCCTGTATGGTCCCAACAACAGTTTTCAATAACAAGCTGCCAATCTTCTGTCGAATGGTGACAATCACAGCCGCCATTTCGCTTGATGTCCTGAAACTCTCAATGACAGACGGACTGTTTTCTCCTGAGCCAGGAACTTCCGCTTGAATCCGACCTGTTTTTGAACTGTCAAAGTGGTGTATAGATTCATCTCACTCACCACCGAATGTTCTTATTTTTCCCACCAGATGTAAACACATACAGCTGCAACCCAGACTGTTTTTTCTGTATTATTGAAACAACCTGTGGCCTCGAACATGTCGTTAATCCGAACGCCTTTTATTGTCATCACTGGTTAATCACGGTGGTCTATTTTGTGACAACAACGTATAGAAAAATCAATCGAATTCAATGAAACACTCTACTTAGCCTTTGTCGACCAAGAAAAGGCATTTGATAGAGTAGATAGAAACAAGCTGTGGGAAATCCTTAAACAATATGGTGTGAGTACACATCTAACAAAACTATGTAGAAGCTTATATAACAACAGTGAATGCATATTGAGAGCAACTGGAGGACACTCAGAACCCTTCACCATAAGATCTGCAGTACGACAAGGTTGTATCATGTCCCCTCTCTTGTTCATAACATATATAGATAACATATGTAAAGAAACCAGCCAAATAGAGACCACAAATATACCGCATTCCGCATTCCACAGAAGAAGAACCATCTGCACATCTAACGATTAGAGAATTCCTGTTTGAGGACGACCAAGCACGAATAGCAAAATCAGAAGCTGAATTACAAGACCACATGAATGGTCTAAACGAAATGTTTAGGGAACATAACATGAAGTTAGTTAGTTAGTTAGTTAGTCGACAGATCATCCTCATTGCACATCGAACCATTCAGTCCATAAGTGCTCGGATCCCCTCCTCAGCAAATCCCGCAGCGTGTAGTGGCTAACGACGCCAGTTCTGTGTTGGTTTATCAATCTTCTTTGGCTTCCTGCGTAGTGTTCTTGTTTGGCCACCCCTCTTTTAATTTGCTGTTCTCACAGTCTGGCCATGGTTGTAGATTCACAGTCATCATTTGGTTCACGCAAGAGTCTTACTTCTCGTAGAGCATTCAGAATGTCAGCCTGGTCCATGGCGCGTCCGCCCTCCACAGTAGCCTCACCTGCGAGCTTGTCAGCCCGCTCATTTCTTTGGACTCCCGCATGCCATGGCACGAAGATGAAACTAATCTTTGTCAGCCGAGACCGCTCCAGAGGCAGCAACCATTCTCTTCGGATCGACCCCTCCTCTATCCTCTTGATCATGTTCATTGAGTCGCTAAGGAAACATGCCCTAGTGAATGTCTGTGTCTCGAGCCATGTTATTGCTTTACTTACTGCAATGACTTCCATAGTCAGGCTACTTGTGGTTTCAGTGAAAGCACCAGAGTCCTCCTTCACAATTCTCCCTCCGGCCCGAGCTGTAAAGGCCCATGGGCTTCTCACATGTCGGACGACCGACCCATCTGTGTAGATGACCGCATTACCGTCTAGCGAATTCTCGAAAATCAACGCTTGTACTTTAGCCTCCACAACAGCCGGATTTTCTTGTCTGCATTTTCTATCTAGTTGGATGCAAACTGAAAAGGATGTGCAGAAATCTGTTGGCACTTGCACCCACTCCTCGCCAGGTTCTAAGTCCTCAAGTGAACACACCTGTTGAAGAATGTCTTCGGCTTGACCCATCCACGACCGTCCTCTTTTTAACCTGCTGCCCTTCACCTTCATAATTTCACTATGCAGTGGATGTTGTGTGTTTGCGTTAACTCTGAGGTAGGCGCGTGCCCTGCAAACTTGTATTCTCTCTTCAATGGTTGGAAAATCAAGAAGGTAGCGCATCGCCCTGCATGCTGTATCTCTTGTACATCCAAGAATAATGCGCATAGCTTCATTCTGTATCCTTTCCATCCTTTCTATCTGCTTACGGCTGAGAGTCAGGATTGTCATTGCATACTCCAAAACAGACATGACCAGCCCCTCGTACAGAAGACATAGATGGCGCTGCTCACAGTTTGCTGCCGCCATCACCCGCATCGCAGCCAAACCCCGCTTGGCCTTTGTTATCACCTGGTCTATGTGCTCATTATAAGCAAGGCTTCGATCAAACTGTATCCCTAGGTAATTCACTGCCTGCGTTCTTTCCACCGTCTCTGAACACAGCATTACAGTTGGTGTTGGAGTGTTGACAATATGATTATTCAACGAGAACCAAATCATGGTTGCCTTTGTTGGGTTGACCATTGCCCCAGCTTCATAACACCAAGTACTTATGCGTTTGAGTTCGGTTTGTAGTTCCACAGCAACCTGCTCTCTATCCTTACCCTGACGATACACTAAAACATCATCGGCATATGACAATGTCCTGCCAGGTCCAGTGATCTGCTCACTGGTGATTCTCACTGTGTAGGCGTTGAACAGTACCGGAGATAATGGTGATCCCTGTGGTAGGCCAGGATATATTGTTGTTGGTTCCGAAGTCCAGCTGCCACATCTAAAAACTACTTTCCGTTGGAAGAGGGCTGCAGCGATCCAACTAAGGAGGAATGGACTTACTTTTAGTTCAAAAAGCTGAAGCATTAAAATATCCAATGGTACTCTGTTGTATGCGTCCTCAAGATCAATCGCTGCAGCAAAGGTTTCAATGCCTGAGTGGAAACCTTCATAGACATCATGGGCAAAGACTGCTGCATTGGTCCAGGTTTCTCTTTTTGGACGGTAACCACCCAGGGTAGGTGGGAAAACACCTTTCCTCTCTAGCTGGCTTGATATTTTCCTGGCAATTACCTTCTCCAGCAGCTTGCCTATTGTATTCTGCATGGTTATAATTCGATATCCCTGAATTTTTTTGTGGTCTTTGTCAGGCTTCATGAAAATTAGCACAATTAAACAGAGGTAATGACTATAACTAATGAAGAAAAAACAACAACAATTCACCTAAACGAACATCCCTTGAAACAAGTAAAGAGTGTCAAGTACCTAGGAAGTATAATATCATCAAATGGCAGATCAGAAGACAAGATCGAAAATAGATGCAATAAGGCAAACCAACTCATTTGACAAATGGCACCAACACTAAAGAACAAACATATATCAGTAACTACTAAGAAAGCACTTTACAATACAATCCTCCTACCAACTCTATGCTACCAATGCCAAACCTGGACAATGACAGAAAAAGAGAAAAGAAAAATCACAACAATAGTGATGAGATTCCTGAGAAGAATATTCAAACGTTGGACGAAGGGAATAGCAGAGTCCAAGGGAATATCGATACATGAATCCCATAATCAGGCACTCTCACGATGTTTATACTTCACCTCGACACCGCAAGGTACAAGAGGAACATGATGAGATGAGTTAAAACAGAACTTGATAATTAATTATAAGTTACTGCTTTTGATTTTTTTTTTTTAAATCGACTATTATTAATTATAAAAATTGCAAAGTATCACAACCGACAACAATATCTTCACTGCACAATTTTGTTGAGTTGTGTATTAAATGTGGATTCACAGGTAAACAACTCATACGGTGGAGAGAAAAGAAATATTGGGAATGCATTGAAAGATAGGAGCGAATGAAAGAAAGAGAACTAAAAAACAAAAAAATACAAATAGAAGCAGAAAACCAGAAAGCATAACTAGACTTAAAAGCAAAGCAAATAGAATCAGAGAACCATAAAGTGGAACTAGAGGCACAAACAAAGCAAGCAGGATAAAAGATGCAAGTTAAATTACAGCACATAGAATTGGAAAGTAAAAGAAACGTTGCTACATCTAAATTTGAAACAAAAGAATATGAAGCAAGAAACAGAAGATACTAGGGTATAGTCAAGCATTTATGAGCGGGAAACAGTATATCCACATGGACACAAAACATCGACACTTCGATGTCCCATTATGAAGTGCCAAAAGAAGAGTGGTACGTTTTGTATGTGAAATGGGGAAATTAACATGCGCAGCACTTAAAAACCAATGCTGTGTCATGATTATTAGGAATTTACCCTCAGCCATCAATTTTCTGACAGCTAAATTGATGAATGGGCTAGAACATACATGTAGTGCTGTGATAAGAGCAATGGCAAAAAGGCAAGAAGACGCAACCCATACAGAAGATTTAGAATTTATCAGCCCCGATAGAGTAACAAGAACTGAAACATATGAACAAGTAACTATATATATATATATATATATATATATATATATATATATATATATATATATATATATATATATATATATATATATATATATATATATATATATAACAGCATACAACAACAAGCAATGATGTACAGACCAGATGGAAACAGAGGAAGAGGCCGACCACGTAAACGTTGGACGGAGGGAATAGCAGAGTCCATGGGAATATCGATATATAAAGCCCATAATCGGGAACTCTCATGATGTTTATACTTCACCTCGACACTGCAAGGTACAAGAGGAACATGATGGGATTATATATATCTCGTTGAAGTAACTGTTGACAGATTTGCAGAAACCTGGTTTCCAAAGGTAATTCCTTCTGACAGGGATCACTCAAATTATCTCTGCTGCCACACAAGCAGTGAACACATTACGAAGTATTAAATAAGGCTTTACACATTGACACATCAACAACGCTTGTCTACATACTGACAACTTGACGAATTAATCAATAATAAAATGCAATAGCTAAAATACAGAGTATAAATGAACAATGGGAAATGTTAAGGGACTCCATTCATCAAACTAGCAAAGAATTATTACCGGAGAGAGGCAAAATAGGTAAGAAAAAATGAGTGAATGAAGAAATCTTAAAACTGATGGACAAAAGAAAACAGAGTAAAAATTACAAACAAGAATACGCTAAGATAAATAAAGAAATAAAAGATAAATGTGGGAAGGCTAAAGAAAGTTGGTTAAATGAGCAATGCAAAAAAAAAAATTGAATTAAATTCCATTAAAGATACTAAAATATGCACAGACTAATCAATGAGCTTACAGGAAGAAAAATAAGAATAAATACAGGGTGTTTGAAATCAAAAACAGTTAAGATATTATTAGAGGAAGGTGCTATAATGAAGAGGTGGAATGAGTATATAAGAGAATTATATGATGGAGAAAGGGAAGAATTAACAGAAGATAGTAACTTAGAAGGTCCACCTATTCTAAAAGAAGAAGTCGCTGACGCTATGAAACGTATGAAGAAAGGAAAAACAGCTGGGCCAGATGAAATCACAATAGAAGAATTAGAAGTATTGGGAGAATTTGGAGTAGATATATTAACCAAAATGTTGAATGATATTTACAGCAGTTGATATTTACCCAGTGATATGCTGAAATCTGTATTTATAGCTAAACCAAAAAGACCAGGAGCAATTGATTGTGAAGATTTTCGTACAATTAACCTTATAAACCATATCACTAAGCTTCTACTCAGAATCATAATGAGAAGAACCAAAAAGAAAATAAAAATGGAAATTAGTGAAGAACAGTATGGATTTGGGGAAGGAAAGGGCACAAACAATGCAATTTATACATTACGGACACTAATAGAAAGGTCAATAGAGAAACAGAGAGACATATATTTGTGCTTCATAGATTATACTAAGGCATTTGATAAAGTAAAACATGATGAACTGATTAAAATGTTGGAAGATATCAACATTGATGGAAAAGATTTAAGAATAATAAAGAATGTTTACTGGAACCAAGTAGCAGCAATTAAAATAGGAAATAAAGAGGGTAGTTACGAACAGATAAAGCTAGGAGTATGACAAGGGTGTGTCTTGTCACCAGATCTTTTCTCCCTGTATAGCGAAGTAATAATGAGAGAGATCAAAGAGATGTCAGGAATACTAGTTGGAGGTTATAATATAAATAATATACGCTATGCAGATGACACAGTATTGGTGGCGGATAATTCAACAGACCTACAACAATTATTAGACGTTGTAGTAACAGAGAGTGCAAGGAAAGGACTCTCCTTGAATATCAAGGAAACAGTAACAATTGTAATATCAAAGATAACGGTGACACCAAAATGTGATATAGAAATAGAAGGGAAAATCCTTAACCAAGTGGATAATTTTAGATACCTAGGGGCACTTATAACATCAGATGGAAGATGTACAACAGAGATTAGGAGCAGAATAGGGCAGGCAAAAGCCGCATTTCAGAAAATGAAGAGTATCTTATGCAATAAGTCACTATCACTGAATGTAAGAAAGCGAGTGCTAAAATGCTATGTAGAACCAGTTTTGCTGTATGGCAGTGAATCTTGGAATGTAAATGAACAAATTAAGAAGAAATTAGAAGCAACAGAGATGTGGTTCCTGAGACGAATGTTGCGAATACCTTGGACTGTCAGAGTAACTAACTACGACTGCCTGAAACAGGCTAATGAAACTAGAACATTATATACAACAATAAGACAGAGACAAACATCTTTCTTCGGTCACGTGATAAGAAGAGAAGCATTGGAGAACATCGTAACAACTGGAAAGATCGAGGGGAAGAGAGGCAGAGACAGACCAAGAGAAATGATGCTGGATGGATTGAGACGGTGGTATGGAGGAATATCAGCAGCAGAGTTGATCCAGAAAACCAAAGACCGAGATCTATGGAGAGCCATGAACGCCTACGCCAGCCGGCACGGCACTTGATGATGATGATGATGACTAAAGCACGATTTTGAAAGAAAGAAATTCTTTTTGCCACGGCACTGGAAAAAAAAGTAGAAATCTTGTGTCGGTCGTGTTAACATGCCAAAAGATCGTACAAAGAGACAGGCACCCTAAAGCATATTGACAACCTATTCGACCTTACATCCACGCGAGTCCAGAAGAAAAAAGTAGATATTGTATATTGTCTGAGTCACACATGCAATGAATTGAGTACATATAGTATATATTGACGTCTCATTTGTATTGTATACAGTCTTTTTTTGGGTGTTTTTTTTTTTTTTTTTTTTGTTTTACAAAAAACACAGTTCAAAAGTGTTTTTTTTTTAAAGACACAAATTTTACAGTTTGATAGTAAACAACCAAGCAAATGAAATAATACTCACTGCAGACTTGAACATAGCATTCAAAAGCACACAGACAATATTCTTTTCAGGCACCTATTTGTGAAATCGTATAATCTAAAATTACCGTTCATTTGCAGAAATGATACAGGTGACACGAATAGCCTGTGTGCTTCTCCGGTGTTATAATTCTCCAGTGCTACGATAAAATTCTACATACCATCGTGTACATTAGCCATAAACTACTATCGCCTGTAGAAAAGATATTCATCCCGTATTTAGAATGTCTCCAAGTTATCTTCATCATGACAGAATTCAGCAAACATTCATTAAGGACGCATATGTTCTAAATGCTGACAACAGCTCATTTATGATGGTCATTCATTCATTCAGTAGCATGTCTTTTGCAGAACCTCGCTCCCATAACAATCTTCCGGAAAACCTCTCAATCATAAGCAAGATGTCCCTCGTCCGATACACCTATCTGATCACCCGCCACATCCTGCACCCATCTTCTCTTTGGCCTTCCTCTCCCTCTCCTATCAGGCATATGCCCCTCCATGATTGTTCTCTCCAAACTTTCGTGACGTTTCAACTGACCAAAATATTTCAAAAATTTTCTTTGTTTTATCGTCTTTAATAGCCTCTTTCTTCAATATTTAGCTCTTGAAGTATGGATGCCCGAGAAGGTTAACCCGGTCAACAAATGCCCGCAGAAGTCGGATGTGTCGGCCTAACGGCGCAAGAACGCAGCTCTGCTGTAAACAGGCACAACGCAATCACATCCGGAAAAAAACTCCGGATGAACGAAGAAGAAGAAGAAGAAGAAGTATGGATGCATTTTTTTTTTTCTTTATCCATGATATGTTTAGAACACTTCTATACATTTATATTCAAATGCATTTATGTGCTGTTCAGCTTGTTTAGTAAGCATCAGGTCTCACAGATGCTACGGAATGAAAATTCACGAAACAACCGAATTCCACTATGAGCGCTGCTATTTCAAGATTATTCCTCTGAGATCAAACTTATACAAGACAAGAACATTATCACATCTCATCATGTTCCTCTTGTATCTTGCGGTATCGAGGTGAAGTATAAACAGCGTGAGAGTGCCCGCTTATGGGCTTCATGTATCGATATTCCCTGGTCTCTGTTATTCCCTGCGTCCATCTTTTACGTGGTCGGCCTCTTCCTCTGCTTCCCTCATTGCTTGTTGTGGTATACTGTTAGTTGATAACCTACTTGCATGGCCAAACCATTTATCTTGCTGCGTCCTAATAAAATCTAGTGCAGCTATAACCTACACTTTAGTCCTGATTTCTTCATTTCTGATCTTATCTCTTCTTGATACATTGAGTATTCTTCTCAGGAAACTCATTTCTGTTGTTGTGATTTTTCTTTTCGCTTTTTCTGTCATTGTCTAGATTTGGCATTGGTAACATAGAGTTGGTAGGTAGATTGTGTTGTAAAGTGCTTTCTTAGTAGTTATTGATACATGTTTGTTCTTTAGTATTGGTGCCATTTGTCCAATGGGTTGGTTTGCCTTATTGCATCTATTTTCGATCTCGTCTTTTGATTTGCCATTTGATTATAGTATCATAGCCGATTTATTATAAACAGTATAATGCCAAAATCGTGTATAACATTCAATTTACATTAGTAAGAACTTGATACTCCAAAGGTACGCTGGCAGATAGTTCAAATTCAAAACTATTGGTTTTTCTCAGGAAATAATACTACTACAACTGGGACGATTTGAATAATTCAAGAGTGCCGCAATTATAACAACCACGACAAAACATGGAAATGTAGAATATGTGAACAGTGTTAAATTACTGCAAGTCCAACAACTACGTCAAAATTTAATACTTAGACTATGTGAACATTGCTAAATGACGGAAAATTTCAACATTCACAGCGGAACTGGAAATTCGGACGACGTCAAGACTACACGATTAGTTAGATTATTTTAATTTATGAATGTAATTCTTGTGTGATAATGTTACCATATACAAGTATGAGTGAATGTGGAAAAAAAAATATTAAATGATCTGTATGAGTGCACAAATAATTTATAGACATTATATTAATTTCTGTTAATCAATGTTGAGGATCAACGCTTGATATGCACTCTCATTGGTGATATACAATTTAATTGACACTGCTGGGAAATGCAATACCCAGCGATTGACACTTTACAAATATAATGAAATTCTATGATATAATAAATATACAATTATTATCACTTAATAATAGATACAACAAATAATCTCCAATTAATTATTACGTATTGATCAGTAATGGTTTACCCTACATCTATGAGAAGTCATCACTGTATACTCACAACACAGTTGAGGGGCATACCACAGAGAAAGTAATGTTGAAAGTGTGAATGGATGACAGATGGTGAGTAGTAATGAGTGGGTGGTGAAATCATATGATATTTTGATCCACGTCTGAATATGTGAGACCGGGGACTTAAGTGTTGGTCTTGCGTAGACTGGAGGGCACCTTGTCTTTAATGTTTCCAGGCAATGGCTAAGAGACATTTAGCTGAACTCATGGTTTTTGAGTTGAGGATATTGTGGCCAGAGCCTGTGTGGCAAGTGTGGCATAATTTATGATTTATGATAAATCAATTAAATCCTTAGGAATTACTAGAAAGATGACTGGTAATGCCACTACTAATGTTTGAGGGAAAGTTTTCGAATGGTGTACAAGACGTTGCACATTGACAAGCCTCGGCTATAAAGACAAATGACACTACGGATACTATTATAACAGTGATAATAATGTAGACCTGTGGCAGAAAAGAGATTCTTCCTTAGAGTATAATAAGACAACTGGTTTGTCAATTTCTAAAATTAGAAAGATGACAAATTTGGAAGGGGGGGGGGGGGGGGGAGGGAATGTCACAGCCCTACATTATATTGACGACAGTTAAGATAAGACAGTACAAAACAGACATAAGACGAATGTTCAAAACGACAGTGAACGAAGTGTTAGTGTGAACTCATTTCGTAAAGTGTGTTCCGCACGCATGACTGGCGGGAAAATGGGAAGCGACTAGTGTGTGTAAAGGCAGTCGGACTCATAACGGGGATAGGGACGGATCGAGACGGATCGAGATGTTAAGCGCAGTAGCGACTGGTTATAAATAGTGACGAATGATAGTAGTGTGTTCACTTTTGTCTGCCCCAATATACAATTCCATATCTCAGTAACCAACTGAAGGAAAATGATGAGATTTCGCATATAACCTTATCATTATGTCCACCCAACAAAACAATTTTTGTTCTGGAGATTTTACAGCAGATTTCAAAGTTTGTTTATATGCGGTATATAATTTACGGGTCAGAAATGAAGTTCATAATTTTAAATGTAGCCAGACAATCAGCGTTCAATGTTGAATATTCTACGTTTTTCACGGGATTGGCCTTATGCCAAGAACCCCGCGCAGTTTAAACTGGGACTGTTCAGAGGTGTCGTCAAACTGTGGGTTATTTCATGAAACCTGACTATTATTATTATTTTTTTAAATCTTACCACTTATCGATAACATTGAAATGTGTGAATATTTTTCAATGGGATTGAATGCGAAATTGTATATACACTTCAAAGCATCGCTATGAAGTTGTACACATATTTTTGTATAGAAGCTGATCGCAGGAAACTGTTTTATACTATTACAAATTCCGAAAAAAGAACAGTGCATGCATTGGGTTTGATAAAACGGTCATTTCGTCGATGGGTGCAAGAATCTGGAATTAAACCACCACGCAATAACCAAACGGTAGGTAGAAAGGTTATTGTGGACAGCTTTGACAAAGATGTCATAAGGCGAGCTATTATAAAAATGCTTTAAAAAGTCGCTTAAAAGTCGGCAGGGTCGACTTCATTGCACCGGGTTCTATCCCATATGGCTCGGTCTCTTTCCACAGCGCGGAAAGCATCGCACAAAGCACGAACTCCACAGCTGTAGCGACGACCCACAGAAGTCTCCGAAAAATTTAAATCGTGAACCGAAGGATGCGGCCCGGAATCGAACCCACAACCTTTGGAGCCCGAGTCAAAAGGCTTGACCACTTCGCCACGGAGCTTCCTAAAATTATAAAAATTTTGGATTTTATATCCAGGATTTTCCAGCATTATTAAAATGCTGGATGCCAAAGAAACAGTGACTGTAAGAAAACTTAGGGTTTGGTTGAGAAAGAACAATAAGATAGAGCTATCCAAAACAACTTTGTGGAAAATTATAAGGACATTATCTTCCCTTTTAGAAAGTACAAGGGAGGTAGAAATATTCTTTCCGAGCAACCGCATTTAGGTGCCATGAGAAGTAGATACCTATGTGAAATAAGGGAGATGCGCAAAAAAAATTACGGCATAGTGTATTTGGATGAAATGTGGATCAATCCGCACCATACAAGTGATAAGGAATGGCAATCAGTGGATGGACAGATAAAGCGATATATGCCCAGTAGTATAGAAAAGCTTTTGGTAATACGCATAATGGCTTACAACAGAATTCTGGGCTCGTGTTCGCATCAAAGCATACAGACAATAGGGATTATCATAATAAGATGAATGGTAATGTATTTAGAGATTGACTCGAGAATACTGTGCTTCCATCCCTAGATAGACCGTCGTGTCCAATTATGGACAATGCATGATATCAATGTTGTTGCCCAAGAAGACAAAATACCTACAGCATCGAGCACAAAGGGAGCAATAAAGATATGGCTCCGAATGGAAAACATACCATTTCCAGAAAGGTATTTCTAGCTAGAATTGTTGTCCCTTGTAAAACAGACGCCAAAAAAGCAAGAAATATCAAATCGACAAATTGATAGAAGAGCATCGTCATGGCTGCTTGAGACTTCCGCCGTAACACTCTCATTTTAACCCTAGAGAACTTGTGTGGGCTAAAATTAAAGGACAGGTGGTAGCTGACAATACTATATTCAAATTGTCTGACGTCAAGATACTAATCCAGTCCGCGCTATTAAATATTGATAAAAGTTACTGGGACAATGTGAGGAAAATGTGTTGAAACAGGAAGAGGACTATCGGAGAAAGGATGGATTGAATTTTATGCAACCGAGAGCAGTCATCAACCTACTGGAATCGTCCGACACAGATTAAGGTCTGAGCAGATCGCAGACCTTAATCCGCGTGCACACTTACTGGGATATTTTGCTCCAGCCATTCAGACGAATTGCAGGCCCTAAACATTACAGTATCAGCACAATGTCAATGGCAACAGTTTGTATTCCATAGCGATGAATTTTCAATTCCGCAAGCCCTCAGCGGTGACACACAACTGATATTGGAAAAAACCACACACACACTAAGCGCATTGAATACCAACAGAAGAGTAATATTGCGGTGGAAACTGACATATTGTGGCATAACAAGAAACGTGAGAGCAAACACGTTGTCAAATTAGGGGACAACACACTTGTATACGAATCAATCTATAAACTACAATGAAAAGAGGACCAACATCTTGGTCGTTAAGAAGAAAGCCCACTACAGAGACACTGACAACTATTTTCATAGTGCAAAACAGGTAATCATGTTCTATCTCTGAACAGTAAAGAGCAGAGTAGACAATCTTTCACGAAGACTCAAAGCGGGTCTGTCACCCACGTGTACGTGTGAACAAACTACACAGACAGCTGAACAGATCCTTAAAAATGGACACATGATGACTAAATTGCGGTATCATTTCTGGTCACTCCATACGCACATTAACGCACAGCTATTTGGAAGCTTTCACGAACTCAATATAAAAAGCTAAATGCATCCTAGTAACATGAATACTTGTGTACAATTCTTAACCAGCAGCTGAAGAAACAAGAAGGAAATGAAAAATAAGGTAAGAAGTATATTCCTTCTACTTTCCTGTCATTTTACACATTATTTACCCCATGCCTCTGTAAATTCTCTGTCTTTACTAATATTACACATTGCACCCCTCTCGGGAGTCTCCGTGGTGAAGTGGTCAAGCCGTCTGACTCGGGCTCCGAAGGTTGTATGTTCGATTCCTTCATTTCACGAGTGCATTTTTTCGGAGACTTCCGAGGGTCGTCGCTGGAGCTACGGAGTTTGTGCTTTGTGCGACGTTTTCCGCCCCGCGGAAAGAGACTGAGCCATATGGGATAAAAACCCGGTGCAATGCAGTCGACCCTGTCGACTTTTAAGCTACTTTTTTACTGCACCCACTCCCAAACGAATCTGGCTACGCCTTGTACTTGTATCCTTACCAGAAATAACATGGTTTACTGTAAGACTAGTTTGTTAGCGTGAATTCACTACATTTTCCCCAAAACATCAAAGAAATGTCGCCGCTTTCGATGATTTAAGTTGCTTTTGGACCTATCAAAGACATATTCCTTGGGTGGGGGTAAATATAAGACGTATACATTCCCTTGTCGAAGCCTGGCAAAGACCACATAAAAATTCAGGGATATCGAGTTATAACCATGCAGAATACAATAGGCAAGCTGCTGGAGAAGTTAATTGCCAGGAAAATATCAAGCCAGCTAGAGAGGTAAGGTGTTTTCCCATCTACCCTGGGTGGGTACCGTCCAAAAAGAGAAACCTGGACCAATGCAGCAGTTTTTGCCCATGATGTCTATGAAGGTTTCCACTCAGGCATTGAAACCTTTGCTGCAGCGATTGGTCTTGAGGACGCGTACAACAGAGTACCATTGGATTTTTTAATGCTTCAGCTTCTTGAACTCAAAATAAGTCCATTCCTCCTTAGTTGGATCGCTGCAGCCCCCTTCCAAAGGAAAGCAGTTTTTAGATGTAGCAGTTCGACGTCGGAACCAACAACAATATATTCTGGCCTACCACAGGGAAAACTAACTAATTAACTAAATATAAGACGGTAGGAAAAATTTCATAACGATGCAGCAGACAGTTATCAAAATAATTGATCGTGAATGACGGCATTCATTTACGGACATACTATAGTGTAAATGATAACTTGTGAACGACATAGTTAATGACCAGAGCGGTGTTAACAGAGACTAGGACAGAATCCTGTTTAAGTTAAGACGTATGTTTTAATGTAACAAGACGTCTGTGAGCTAAGCGGTTTTTGAGTCATTGTAGTATAATAAGATAACGAGTAGTATTATTGTTATGAAATGTTTATGTTTAAATTTACGACACGGGCTTTGTGCAAGTAATATTTTACTAATGCAAATAAACAATGAGCTTATCGGTGATACTGATGTTGGTTTATTAGCGTAATAAACCAAAAGACGTATATCTGCACCTGTGGGAATTATTAAGATTCCCAATAAGGCAGTACCGGCAGGTTCAGAGCATATTTATAAGTTGCGATTTTCACTATTCTTTTGGGTTGCGGTGTTTAGATTTTCTAAACCATTCTGTGATGTGGGTAGTAATACTGTATCAACAGCTTATCGAATCTTTGGTATTTCATGACCACTGATATTTAGGGCGTGGTGTAGGGTAAAGAGAGAGGGATAGTACCTCATGGTGATTGCAGCCATATTCCAAGGATAGACCAGGATCCTATTTGGTTCCCTGCTCTTTGCCTAGCTCATGTATGGCTCCACGAATACCGCTTATGTACGGCAGTGGCCACACCACGGACAACAGTCTTGGCTGACTGGCTAAACTACATGAGTGATGTAAGGGAATCATACTAAGGGAATGTCTATCCCTAGTACACAAAGACTGGGACGGTGGAGAAATCTAAATATACTGTTCAAAAAAAAAAAAAAAAAAAATAAGAAGAAGAAGAAGAAGAAGAAGAAGAAGAAGAAGAAGAAGAAGAAGTAGAAGAAGAAGAAGAAGAAGAAGAAGAAGAAGAAGAAGAAGAAGAAGAAGAAGAAGAAGAAGAAGAAGAAGAAGAAGAAGAAACGCATAGCTGTTGAAGGCACATAGATAGCCATAATTTTGATATTCAATAACATTTTAATATAATAAGTTAATTGTTCAAATTGCACACAAGCATACCTTAGGGTTCAGACAATACTGGATATGAGTGGGCGGGGTCAGGAAAGTAAAGAGGTGCAGGGAATGCGGATACAAATCGGCCGATACAGCTGGAACCTGATATATATGTAAGTGGGGAATCTTGCATAACCAGAGAGAGTTGGGACTGGTTGAAAGGTTCAGAGGACACGCCAGGTACCAGGTATCTGATATGTGGTGATTTCAACGCCCGCGCCAAGGAATGGGACAGGTCGGGGGAGAACAGACAGGGTACTGCTCTTGCTGAGGCCTTGCTTGAGACGGATGTTGTCTGTCTAAATGACCGTACACCCACTAGGCTTGCATTGAGACCGGGGGACCCTGCCACGGCCATCGACATGTCGCCTGTATCCCAAGAGGCGGCATCAGATATAAAATGGAGCGTCCTTGGAGACCATGGAAGTGACCACATCCTCTGTTCTGTGCTGATACCTAAGTCCAGTACAGTTAGGACAATAAGAGCTCGCAGGGCATTCAGTTATGATCGCGACCACTCTTCGCTCTTGGGGCGTCTTAGATCATAGGGAAGATCTAAACCAACAAGAAGAATCCTTACCCAACAACCATGGTGGACACCAGAGGTCGATAATTCATGGAGGGAAAAGAGGGCGGCCGTAAGGAATTGGCAGAGGGTGCGGAGAGCAACCAATTCAGTTGACACACAATTGGAAGAGGCTGAAAGGTATTAAAAAGTAAAGATGCAGGATTTTAAACTCCAGGCAGCTGAGGCAAAGAGGATTAAGTGGGAACAGTTTGTTAATGAAGTCGGTGGGGATATGACATTGGGAAAATTCTGGAGGCTGCACCGGTAGATGAAGAGACAGGTGATGCCTGGTATGCATGGCACCGTTTACGATGATAACAACCGACCTATGACAACTGACAAGGACAAAGGGGAAGCATTTCTTGCGCGATTTTTAAAACAGACGGATCATCAAGATAGGGCTATTAGAGATAACGTCAGAGAAGCCTTGTCACGGGTCACTAGGAAGGAGGACTGTGAGATTCAAGTGGAGGACATTAGACGGGTACTGAAGCGGGCTAAAGACACAGCGCCAGGTCCCGATGGGGTGAGGTACTCCCATATGAGGAACATAAATGATGGGGACTTGGAGGAGATGGCTCTTTGTTTCAACCTAAGCATCAATACGGCGGAAATACCCCACGATTGGCTGCATAGCTACTTGGTTCCCCTCCCAAAACCAGGTAAGGATCACTCCAGACTTAATGGATACCGAATCACAACCCTGCAAAACACGTATGGCAAAGTCCTCGAAAAAATAGTAGCACGCAGGCTCCAGCAACATTTGGAAAGTCGGAATCTGCTTCCCCAAGGACTCGGGAGCTACCGACCGGAAAGGCCACTGTCACGAGGTGACTGGAGGTTGTCGACCTGAAAAGATCAAAGACCAGAGATCGTCAATCTAAACACTCTACAACTCTTTGAATACTGAGAGCGGGTCCACGATCAAAAAAGAGCCGAACTCTTTGAATATGGGAACGTAGGTCCCGTGATCCAGGGAAACTAGTCGAGATCAAAGGATAATCATCGATGTCCAGAAAGATCGTTTATATCAAAGGAGACGTGTCGGGATGTTTTTGTACGAGGATCAAAAGACGAGAAAGGAGCAGGGGTGATTTGGTGGGGAGGAAAAACCCATGACGTCCTACAGGCGAAATTCGAGGCTGGATGAGAATCAAGTTTTAAATTCAGTATACAGGTTGGCTTGACACCGGCTGGAGTGTGGATTTATTTCAGTGCCGAATAAGAAATACAAATCACGATGTCTAGGTCGTTTAAAGACGACAGGCATTTGTCCTTGATGTGACTCGGTGGCTTAATTCTAGGACTGAAATAGGTTAAATAAGGTAGTAGTGATGTAGATTAGAACTCGAGCATAGTGAACTTGCGTGTGTAACCGTAGTATAGAGTGTCGGCAGCATTAGACTGAAGCGTGCCTTAAGCTGTGTTGAGTGGGGTGTAATTGCAGTCGGTATGATAAGTACAATGACATGAGAAGATATTCAGCAGGATTGAGATTGAGTGGGGAGATAAAGGATAAGTCAATGCTAGGATATTATGGTAGGGGAGTCTACTGGGATTTCTGTGCTTTTCCTTTAGCTTTTCTTTCTGTTACCTTGTCTAGGGTAATGTGCTGACTACTCTGTCTTATGCCAGAGTGTAGCTCTAGGATGATATAGATGTTACAGACTGAATATGGCCTTAGGCCTACATTCACATAGAATGGGTCTGAGTTGAGTTTCTCTCACCGGGTGTTATTTCTTCGACAGGTTCCCTCCACGTGAAAGTGAAAGTAGTTCCCAATCTGAGAAGAAGCAATTGGTCATACTCTGGTGCAGTGCTAACTGATATCAAGCTTTGAACCCTGTTTAGCAAGAAGATCAGACAAGTGCTGAGTTAAATTGAACATTCGAAATTAATCACTAGAAGTGAGGTGCTCAATGAAGGTATTCCAAACAACCAGAGAATAATGAACAGTAATATTTACTCTAAGCAATAGAGAAAGGAAAAGACTATCATTAATATTTTCCCTGATTACATGAGCAGTTAGTGAGTGACAAATCGTAGTGTATAGGCGATATATTGTTGAACCGGTGTTTATATTCTTCAATCCATGAACTATATTACAGACCGGTATATCGTATTTGTAGAACTAAATGAAACTAAGTAATTTAAATATTGAGCACAACCCACTACTGGCAACGCTGATCGCATCCTGGTATGAACCTAAGGCCTATCCACGTCAATATGGAAGCACTATACTCGAGTTTCGCTCTCGTTTGAGCTCGTCAGTAGTGCATATCCCTGACCGGATCCCGAAACAATCCCCGGATCACTGGCGTGTAAAGCGGGTGTGTAACCACGCGGCACACGCTGGACATGCCAAATTATCATAACAGAATATCACAACGTCACCCATCGTAGGCTATGCTCAAGATTGCCCAATCGCCGCGACTGATCAAATTGATCATTGCTCACTGGATTTTAGGAGGCCTGGTGTTCCTTGCCAGTGAGAAGTCCTGATCGTTCGGGTCCACATCCATTGACGGACGTCAGTCGCGGCGATTGGGCAATCTTGAGCATAGCCTACGATGGGTGACGTTGTGATATTCTGTTATGATAATTTGGCATGTCCAGCGTGTGCCACGTGGTTACACACCCGCTTCACACGCCAGTGATCCAGGGATTGTTTCCGGATCCGGTCAGGGATATGCACTAATGACGAGCTCAAACGAGAGCGAAACTCGAGTATAGTGCTTCCATATTGACGTGGATAGGCCTTAGGTTCATACCAGGATGCGATCAGCGTTGCCAGTAGTGGGTTGTGCTCAATATTTAAATTTCAAATCCCGAAACAACCAAATAATCAATTAGACACTAAGTAACTCAATCACGCAGTGGTGATCAGACATTCAAACGTTCACGGATATATTGGAAGTCCACAATCGGTCGGAGAGACACATCATTGGGTGAGCTACTTCCAGTTCTGTGCTATGTGAAGTCGAATGGCTGTATCATGATGACAACTGTGATGCTGATCCTAGACTAGACTATCCTGTCTCGCATTCACGATAGACTACACCACATATCTCCACACCCATACATCGCACACACACATGACACTGTTCTGCATTAAATGTTTTACCATCTTGTTCGAAG
The DNA here is from genome assembly GCA_014155875.1 of Cepaea nemoralis. Classification (NCBI taxonomy): domain Eukaryota; kingdom Metazoa; phylum Mollusca; class Gastropoda; order Stylommatophora; family Helicidae; genus Cepaea; species Cepaea nemoralis. Next base: position 16,757 of record JACEFZ010006002.1, on the reverse strand, counting down.
CCAGTGGTAGTGAGGGTAGGTGCTGAAGGAATGTGAAGAGGGGTCTTGTCTGGGGAAAGAGAGAGAGAGAGAGAGAGAGAGAGAGAGAGAGAGAGAGAGAGAGAGAGAGAGAGAGAGAGAGAGAGAGAGAGAGAGAGAGAGAGAGAGAGTGATCAAAAGACTTAAAAAGGGGAGTGTGTAGACAAAGGTCCGGCAAAAGACCAAAACTCAAGAAAAGGGAATTCAAAAGGGAATTTAAAAGGTGTGCTTGTTGATTCTACTTTTCCCCCCAGGGACAACAAGTGACAGACACCTGGGACAATGCTGCAACTTTTGCATTTGATGTCTATGAGGGCTTCCAGGACAAACAGGAGACAGTGGCGGTAGTTCTTGACCTGGAGGATGCGTATAACAGGGTTAGGTATGATCGGTTAATATACACACTGTTGGATATGGAGGTCTGCCCTTGCCTTGTTAGATGGGTTGCGGCAGTCCTTTATGAGCGCAAGGTTGCACTGCGCATGGGTTCCTGGACTTCTGACCCCTATACTATTACACCTGGGTTGTCGCAGGGATCTGTCTTGTCCCCAGTGCTCTTTAATGTCTACACCAGCAAAATCGCAGCTATTGAGACACCAGGTGTGGGTAGAATCTTGACATTTGCAGATGATGTGCTGGTGTACAGACAGGGCAGAGACAGGGCCAGTCTGGCGAAAGACTTATAGGTGATGTTAAACAGGGTGGCGGAGTGGTGCAGGGACGCAGGGGAAACCCAGACAAGGCATCGGTTGTGTGGTGCTCCCTGGATAACTGGATCGTCAAGGCAGATGTCCCAGGTATTATGTTGAATGGATGTCCTCTTAGTCGAGAGAGTAAATTGAATTACTTGGGTATCACCTTTGACAGGTGTTTGTCTTTTAAGGATCAGGTGGAGGCTTTGGTGGTGAGGTTAGTAGGGGACTTAATGCATTGATGGCTATGGCAGCACCCGGGGTAGATCAGAGGAAGTATAGCAGTGTAGGGGAGGCAATGTTATTCGTGACGTATAGTGGGTGATCTTGAAATACAAACAACTCAATTCCACAGCCTTCGGTTTCATCATTTATTTAGTTGTCGTATCAAAACAAAGGCAGAGTAATTCTCGAGTCGGTTGACAAAATAAGATTCAACTCTTTTAAAACCGAGGCCCGCTCAACATCAAGCATTCCTGATGGAACCAAACTCTTGCGACCGGTCTGGCGGATGGTACTGCGGTTACTAACCTCTAACTCGCCTGTCGTCACACCACGACACCCCCATAGCTACCTCCAACCATGGTGCTCACCCGTGCAATGCTCGATAATAACATCTTTACGTTGCGCACCAGCTAGCTTCTCAATGCCACCCAACTCCTATAACAGGCTACTCTGTTATATATGCTGTACAGGCTCTTTCAGCAGTTAATAATTTCTGTCATTGAGTATGGTTTGGGGCTTCTGATAGTATCAAAGAGCCAGCTTGAAAGGTTGGAGCGCATACAGAATGCTGCTATGCGGTTAATCCTGGGGTGCACAAAGGACACACCAGTTATATGCATGAGGCATATCCTGGCGCTACCAACAATGACGGACAGGCATAGGGTCCTTCAGGCCAAATGGTACTTGAGAGTTGCCGCAGACAGGGATCACCCGCTGCATGCAGCAATAGATATGGTTAAGGGTCATAGACTAAGACGAGGCAGGTCCTGGATGGCACAGGCAGAATTTTCTATAAGTCAGGTGTGTGATCTAGAGACCATCAATCGTGTAAGAGAGTGGGTTGAAGTTCCGGAAGACATGACAGACTGACACAATGTAATAATAACACTGGATCGTGAGTGCAGAGAATGGGCAGCGGGCCGCACTGAGTTTGAAGTGCAACAGCTGATCCAGAGCAACACACATCAAGGCGACATAGTCATCTACACTGATGGGTCAGTGGTGAGAAACAGACGTAGTGGCTGGGGCTTTATTGCAAAGGCTAATGGACGAGTCTTGAAAAAGGAGAGTCTGGCTTATGAGAGAGACTACGACCTCCAGCATGAGAATGGAGGTGGAGGCAGTAACAGCGGCATTCCGGTGGCTAGAGGAGACTACTGCAACACACGTTGTATTCATTACGGATTCAAAGAGTATGCTTAGCAAGATGGAGAAAGGAATGTTTCGTGTGGAATTGCTCTCGTCGATTCAGAGGTCACAGATCGTGAGAATTGTATGGATATTTTGCCCTGGCCATGCAGGTGTACGGGGGAATGAACAGGCTGATAGGCTAGCAGGGAATGCACCTCTTGGTGGAATTTTGCCTATGGACAAGGGGGAGGTGGTCGTGCGCTTGTGGGACCAGGTGGAGAAGGCGGAGGAACAGATTGAGAACCCATATGTGGAAAGAATGAGATTGCGGGGGATCGGCAGGGGTTCTGGAAGAATCTCAAAACTGAGAGGGAAGACCAGGAGAACTTTTAATCAGTTGGCAGTGGGAACGATTAGTTGTATGACTCTTCGCTGGCTGTTGAATGAGAGGACGGAGCACGTATGGGAATGTCCTGAGTGCAGTGATGTCGGTTCTTGACTCAACTCAACTCAGAGAATCAATTGACAGTTGTTTTTCATCTGGGTCACGAGAGATTTTTGGCGTACGGGCTCCCCCGTGAGTATGGTGTGTGACCTCCTCTTGTAACAATTATCGAATGGCATCTCCTGGGCATGTGCCATGTCGTAAGTTCCTCTTCGCTGTGTCTTGCCATGTGGAATATGTTAGAACTTACGAAAGGAACTGGCTCATTCAAAACGGTGTAACAATAACAGTTTATGAATTCACTGAAGAACCTTGAAATATGAAGTAAACATCGGATCTCAGGAAACTCTAACACCGCTTTATTACGGAGTTGACAAAGTTATAATACAGTTTGTTGTGACACATTAGATTTCCCGTTATTACCGGGATGGCATCTAATATAAGCGTGCACTAACCTTTGTGTAGTTACAACTGTTCTGAGTTTTCCTTATCGTCACTCAGTAATACTTTCATTTCCTCAGTCCATTCAGATCTTCCTTGCTGCCATCTTTCCTCCGATTCTGTCTGTCTAGAGTTTGCCCGTCGTTCTCAAATCCATGGCGTTCTCAATATATGCTTCTAGCTGTTCTTAGCTTGGAGTGAATCCACTGCTAGCCTTCAAACGATCCAATAGCCACACCAAGTTGTTCTCCAAATCGAATACACGCCCGTTCACGTTGATCGTCGCACAACGTATGATTTCGTTGTCGCGCTAGCGTTGGTGTGACGTATATTCGTATCCCATAGTTTACGTGCCCTGTTTGTTTTGAGAGTTCCTTCTATCCTCTGTATATCGTGATCTGGGCACTTGCTATGTGGCAGCATGGATGCGATCAGACGTCTGATGTGGGCCTGTGGGATGGCTTCCGCCTCTTCCTGGAGTGCCTGGAACAGATCACGACGATTGGCTGCAGCAACGTCTTGGCGACAAGCACGTTTATGCAGCTCATCCCACAGGTGCTCAATCGGACTCATGTTTGAAGACAGAGATGGCCAGAGAAGGGTGAGAATGTTGTTGGCAGTCAGGAATTGCGTGGTCAACCATGCACAATGGGGTCTGGCATTGTCCTGTTGAAACACTGAACTTTGGGTAGCCAAAAGTGGAAGGACATGGGGTCGAAGAATTTCACTGACGTATCGTGGCGCATTAAATGTGAACCAGTTGACACCTTCCGCTGTAACTGATCATTCCCAACACCATAGCACGTCTACCAACGTGCGGCGAGCATCATTATGGCAATTTTGGGCAAAACGTTCATTTCAATCACGGTAGATCATTTCTCCGCTGCAACAAAAAGAAAGATTCGTCACTAAACCAGACATATCTCCATTGGTTGTCTGCTGCCCAAGGACTATGCTGGTTAGCACAAAGAAATCGATTTTGGCGATGGTGACGTGTAAGGACAGGTCCACGATAAGGTCGTTGTGTCCCAAGTCCAGCGTCATGAGGTCTATTCCGGAGTTTGATCGGACACATGACGTCCTGCAGGCAATGGCTGGGCAGTTGAGGAAGATGTAAACCTGTCTCTGAATGACGAAGCCGAATAAAGCAATCAACCGCTGTTATTGCCACTCTGGGTCGTCCACTGCAATGCCGGTCTTCAACAGAGCCAGAGGCTTGGAATCGATGCCAAAGTCGACTGATGGTACTCTGATGCACGTTTAGATGCCTGGCAACCTGACTTTGACTTTCGCCTGCATACAGTAGGCCAATAGCAATGTTCCTTAAATTTATCGATGGAGGTGCCATAGACGTTTTCTTGAAAATAAACTGAATTGTTTTGTGCAGCGTTATCCTTTTATAGGGTTTCAGTTGCGTAGTCAGCGAATAGTGTTCACCCTAAATATTGTTGCTTTCACGTGCGCGCATCATGAGCTGTGGTAAAAATTTGGTCACAAACACTATTGACCACTGCATTGTAACGATTACAAAAACGAAAGCAATTCAGGTCAACACGTGCATGTGACATCGTAAAGAACATTTGAGGCTGGTTTTTATATACCCTAGCACCAAATTTTACTTACAAACTCATAAAAACGCACCCTCGAATAGCTATGCGTTTTTGTTATGTTTTTTGAACAGTATAGATCAACGGCTTCAAAAGCGAAACAGCAGAGTGTGTGGCACACATGAGGCGTGTTCAAGACACGATAGTGAACATGGCTGGCCATCGTGAAAGAGATTGGGACCTCACGTAATATCCCAAAGACAGCAATGGTAATTCAACAAGAAAGAAGCGATACAGGTAATTCATGGCCCCTGGAGATGAGCCTGTTGTAAATATTCACAGGGGAGAGACAACTCATAGAGTGTATAAGGAAGTGCACAATGGCGAATGCATCCCAAATTCTTTTCTTCTTCTTCTTCGTTCTCCGGAGTTGTTTTTTTCCGGATGTGATTGCGTTGTGCCTGTTTACAGCAGAGCTGCGTTCTTGCGCCATTAGGCCGACACATCCGACTTCTGCGGGCATTTGTTGACCGGGTTAACCTTCCCGAGAAATTCTTTTGAAAGGGTGCATTCTGACAATATCTACCTGAAAAGTAGAAGTCTAAGAATTGGTACGTGGAACGTACGTACCCTATATCAAGCAGGAAAATTTGATAACCTTATTGCCGAAGCACAAAAAAACATGAATTTAGATATCTTAGGCGTATCTGAAACAAGATGGACAGATGCAAGTTATATAAGGAGAGAGGATTACTTATTCATTTACTCAGGGAAGATCATCACGAGAGAGGAGTAAGGAACTTTAGTAAAACGAAATTTGGAGAAAAAAAATATTAGTAGATTCTGGACTCATAAAGATAGGATGATACTTCTGTCAAGGTCTCACTTATGAGCACAAAGGGACGTAATAGGATACACAGAAACAGGGGAGGGAATAGCAAACACTCGAACATTCGAGATCGATTGGTCAGACGACCAACATCCAGTTACAACCACGGGAAGCGTGGAAAGGTGAAATCCACGAGATCCCCGCAGCGGCAAGCACTCCGTGTCCACCCGACGAGAGTCGAGAGGGCAGACGGTCACTGGACACTGACTGGACTGGAGCGGGTGTAACTCTTAGAGGGAGACACATAAGATAGACTTAAAATCTTTAAGCTGTGTATTAGTTTAGCGATGAATAGATGATGTTGTGTGTAGAGATGATTTGAATGCTTGATATGATATATATGTAATATGCTATTGTGCGAGACGTTTATTCGTTTGATAACAGATATCGTAATAAACTATGACGACAATAAGTGAACCTTGAGTTCTGTCGTATCTGTACTCGCACTCATCTGCCTGTCTGAACCCGAATCTTTCTATCCCTATTTGCAAGACGCTGACAGGAAAATACTTGGGGGAATCGTATCCGTTTTGGCAGGCCCAAGACAGTCAAAGATAGATTAAATTACATTAAAAAATATTACATTGCCGGTTCTTGGCGCAGCCAAGTAAAAACTTCAAATTATACACGACATCGACAAATCTAAACTATACAGCGTATACTGATCTACGAAACTGATCGTCCTTTATCTTCCTCTCCCTCACATGACATGATAACTATGCTAACTATCAAAATTAACATCAGTATTTTCCTGTCAGCGTCTTACAAGTAGGGATAGAAAGACTCGGGTTCAGACAGGCAGATGAGTGCGAGTACAGATACGACAGAACTCAAGGTTCACTTATTGTCGTCATGGTTTATTACGATATCTGTTATCAAACGAATAAACGTCTCGCACAATAGCATATTACATATATATCATATCAAGCATTCAAATCATCTCTACACACAACATCATCTATTCATCGCTAAACTAATACACAGCTTAAAGATTCTAAGTCTATCTTATGTGTCTCCCTCTAAGAGTTACACCCGCTCCAGTCCAGTCAGTGTCCAGTGGCCGTCTGCACTTTCGACTCGTCGGGTGGACACGAAGTGCTTGCCGCTGCGGGGATCTCGTGGATTTTACCTTTCCACGCTTCCCGCGGGTTGTACCTGGATGTTGGTCTTCTCCTTCTCCTTCTTCCTTCTTCTTCTTCTTCTTCTTCTTCTTCTTCTTCTGCGTTCAATCCGGATTCCCCCCCCCCCCCCCCCCCCCCCCGATGTGACTGCGTTGTGCCTGTTTACAGCAGAGCTGCGTTCTTGCGCCGTTAGGCCGACACATCCGACTTCTGCGGGCATTTGTTGACCGGGTTAACCTTCCCGGGGGTTTCTTAGGACGTTTGAATCTCACTGTTGTGGTGTTATCCCCCATCCTAGCTGGCCCATATAGAACAGCCAAAGACATCCCGGTCAACCCTCAAGGGAAGGCAGGGGCAGACCATGGGCATTCCCCGCCATCCAAGGAGGCTTCCATACTTGCAGAGCCATCACACAGCGCTCTGGTACTGGGCTCACCCAAGGAATCGTCACGTCCTGCACATGGCTGCTTAGCCTCACTTCCGTATATTGGGCCTTCCGTTCACCATAGGCTGTTCCTCCGGAAACCAGAAGAATGCAGTCTGCAGATGACATCCACACAGTGAGCTTTCGATTCAGACTTTCCACATAATGGATTTGCTATCCAAGCAATATTCCATTTCGTGCCACTAGGACACTTTTTCCACCTTTTATGAAGCCCACACAGTGAGCTTTCGATTCGGACTTTTCACGTAATGGATTTGCTATCCAAGCAATATTCCATTTCGTGTCACTAGGACACTTTCCACCTTTTATGAAGCCCACACAGTGAGCTTTTGATTCGGACTTTCCACGTAATGGATTTGCTATCCAAGCAATATTCCATTTCATGCCTCTGGGACGCTTTTGTAATCGACATACCTGTGGTATGAAGTGTGGCAGTCTAAATACATCTTCATGCACCTTTAGATGTCAACCTGAATGTAGTTAAAGTAAGCTGTAGTCAACTTGAGCTTGTTGATATCTCCATAGAGCTTGTCCTCAAATGAAGCAGGCGTGGGCCAAAATATCTTTCTCTGTTCTGCATATATTGGGCACTCCTGCAGCAAATGTTTAGCTGTCATTTTACCAGTTCCACAATTACATTCATCGGTATCTCCTATCTTTAGTTTATTGAACAAGTGGTGTTTCAGCCTGTTATGTCCTGTGCGGAGTCTGAAGATTGCTACTTGTTCTCTTCGGTCGAGTTTGTAATATGCATCATCCTTCTGGTGGCCTGGATGCTCTGATTCCCATTTGGTTCTATAAGTGCTTTTTATAAACCTTTTTGCCTCATTATAGGTTATGTCTATGTCAGGCTGTGGTAGTCGTCCGCCCTCTTTTGCTAGTCTGTCAGCCTCTTCATTTCCAGGTATACTGCAATGTGATGGGATCCACTGTATTACAACTTTTTTGGATTTCTGGCATAGACCATGGAGTGCTGCTCTTAGGTTAGTTAGTTCTGTGCTGTTATTGCTCTTCAGTATTGAGACAGCTGACTTTGCATCTGTGAAGATAGCTATTTGCTTCTCTTTATTTTCCTCCATCAAGAGCATTTCTGCTGCAGTTTTCAGAGCCTCTACCTCCGCTTTGAAGTTACTTGAAAATTTTCCAGTTGCCACTGAATGTGTTTTTTTCACTCCATTTTTTAAATTTAGGAGAATTCCTCCTCCTCCATTCTCTATTGAATTTTTGGCTGATCCATCTGTATATGCATGGGTCCAATTGCTGCTTGGGTAATGTTCTTTTATGTAGTTTAGGGTTATTTCTCTTCTTTCAGTTTCATGCTGAGTGTTCTTTTTCTCAATACCAGGAATGTTTTCTATCATCTCAGGCAGTTGCTGCTGTCTCCAAGCTGGGAACTTGTGTGCATTGTAAATGGGTTTGACTGTTGATATGTTAAGTATAGGATCTGCCCTAATCTTTCGTTTTGCAGTTTCTACAAAGTTGCTACGCTTCAGTCTTCCCTTTCCAAAACCATTAATCCTTTTACACATAGGGTGGTCTGTCAATCTTCTAAATTTTTCTGCTTGTTGCTGGGCTCTGCTATCTCTTCTATCCTGCATTGGTTGTAAACAAGTGATCTTTTCTAGTTCATTAATAGGCGTTGTCTTCAGGCTTCCAGTTATGATTCGCATTCCTTGATTTTGGACTCTATTTATTTTGTTAAAGTTTGACTTAGCTGCTGTTGCCCAAGCTGCGATGCCATATTCCAGTACTGGCCTCACCCGTCCAGTATATAACTTCTTGAGAACTTTCTCATCTGCTCCCCACGTTGTACCAGCAAGCTTTTTCATGATTGCCATTCTTTGCCTTGCTCTTGTTCGATTTTTCTCAACCTGTGTTTTCCATGTCAAGCGACGATCAAAGGTGACTCCTAGATAGTTTGGATTTTCTTCATGGCGCAATATTTTTCCATTCAATACCAGCTTAGGTTGCTGAGTTTTATTTGAGAGGGAGAACACTGTGCATGTTGTTTTCTCCTCACTTATCTTCACTAGCCATGATTTTGACCAGTCCTCTAGCGCTAATAGGGCTTGCTGTATTCTGCTGTTAGCTGTACTAATATATTCTTCAGATGTCCATATGGCTAGGTCATCTGCAAAGGAGGATGTGTGTACTCTGGCTGGAAAATTTTCTGTGATGTCATTTATATATGCTAGGAATAATGTTGGTGAAAGAACTCCTCCTTGGGGGACACCTTGCTCCAACAGCATCATTTTGCTGGTTTGTCCTTGTACTTTTGTCCTGGCAGTTCTGTTCTCAAGGTAGTGGCTGATCCATTTGTACATTTTCCCACAAACATGCATTTTTTGCAGTTTTACTTTCAGTCCTTCCTTCCATACTTTATCAAATGCTTTTTCTAAATCTATCCAGACCGCTAGTGTGTGCTTTTTCTCTTGGAAGGCATCCTCTATTTCCTGAGCTATATAGGTTATTTGATCTTCAGTTGATCTGTACTTTCTGAATCCTGCTTGGTGTGGTGTTAAGAGTTGGTTTTCTTCCAGATGCCATGTTAGCCTGCCATTGATAATGCGTTCCATTAATTTTCCTACACAGCTAAGTAGACTGATAGGTCGATAGCCATTTGGTTCTTCCAGGTCTTTTCCTTTCTTTGGGACTGGTATTAGTATAGCTTCCTTCCATGCCTGTGGGACTATTCCTCTCTTCCAGCTGTAATTTAGGACTGCTAGTAGTTTCTTTTTTGCCTTAGTGCATAGTCCTATTAGCATTTCATTTGTGATTCCATCCTTTCCAGGTGATTTCTTCTTTTGTAGGGTATTCATTGCCTGTTCCATTTCTTCCATTGTTAGATTTGCCATCATATATTCAGCTGCTGTCTCTGTATTACTATGATGTATCTGTTTATCTTTGATTGCTTTCTTCTGTTCAGTTGTAATATCAATGTGGTTTGCACTGGCATAGTGTTCCATTAGTGCATTTGCAGCCTTCTTTCCTGTAAGCAAGGCATTTCCTTGTTTAATTGTTATTTGTTTGTTTCTAGGTCCTTCATTGTTCATGGCTTTCACTAGTTTCCATAGTTTGTTTCCATCCCTGTCAAAATTCAGGTTTTCTGTTTTTTCCCTCCAACAATCTCTTGTTGTTTGATTTACTGTTCTTTTATATTTTGCTGAGATGGCTTTGAGAGAGATGTTCGCTTCAGTTGTTTGTTCTCTCTCTGCGGTCTTCCTGGCATCTTCAACTTTGTCCTCCAAAATTTGTAGTTCTTCAGTCCAGTATGGTTTGTAATTTTTCCTCGCTCCTCTTGGAATAGACTCAGTGGCCGCCTGTATTATTGCTCTGTTTAGACTTTCCACCATTTGCTTCATGTTGCCATATCGTGTATTTATGTTTTCACAATATTTGTCTGTTAGTATGGCAAATCTGTCCCAATCTGCTCGTTTGTAATTCCAGCGGGGCAAAGGCTTTTGCTCCTGTGGAACATACTCCATATTCATTACAAGCTTGATTGGTCTGTGGTCACTACCTGCTAATTGATCAAGCACATGGCGATCGATTTTGTGGAGGATGTCTCCTGTGCAGAAAGCTAAGTCTGGAGTAGAAGTGGTAATCCATCTTCTGGAGTAGAAGCTCGGTGTGTCATCCGCTTTGTTGAGTAGATGGAGATTTGAGTCTATTTCCCAGTCCTCCACTTCATCTCCTCTTCTGTCAGTATCTGGGTATCCCCATCTTTCTGAACGGCTATTAAAGTCTCCGACAATAACGCAATTTGTGTCAGTTATTTTCATGTTTGAGAGTGTAAGATCCTTATCTGCCGGGCTATACAGATTGTAAATTCTTATTTTCACGTCCTTTATCATTATGTCAACACCTATAATTTCCGTTTGGTTGTCAGAGATCACAGATACTTCGCTGCAAGGTATTATATTTCGTGTAAGTATTAGAACTCCTCCTTTGTGTCCTTCGCGGTGACTGAGAATTTGTGATTGGCGTTGAGGTGTGTCTCTTGAATGCATGCCACATCTATTCTATCTTTATGAAGACGCTTTGTTAAGGAGACTTTCTTGTTATAAACTCCTTCGGCACTCCACTGTAGTATGTTGGGTGTCCGGGGTGTTTGGTCAATAGCTCTTAACCTACTCCTCTGTGCCTTGACTCCACAGCACAGGGGAAGGTGACCACCAGTAGTCATGGGTGGACCCCCTCGAGGCAGGGGGCCCGGCACTATCACCGCCTGATGGGACTTCACGGGATTAGCACCATAACGATTAATTTTCATCTGTGGCATCATGAAATGATAAAGTTACGTTGCACTGCTTTGTCAAGCCTGTGGCTCAGTACATCCGATTTCGACAAGCAATTTTCGGGATGCTTTCCCTAGCCTTTGACTGTCCCCAGTCTACCTACAAGGCAGCAGGTTTGTGCGTCGCTTCGTCTGATCCCTCTCCCTTGACCTGTCCGACATGGGTGACCCTACCAGTAGCTGTGCTACCGTCGGCATAGCTCTTGGGGTCATTGGAACGCGCAAGCCCCTCTACCTCGTCAAGGTGGACGCACGGCAGAGGGGGTTGGTCGTCTGACCAATTGATCTCGAATGTTCGAGTGTTTGCTATTCCCTCCCCTGTTTCTGTGTCTCCTATTACGCCCCTTTGTGCTCATAAGTGAGACCTTGACAACTTCTCAAAATTAAGGAAAGACCATTCAACATAGTAATTCTTCAGACATATGCTCCAATAACTGATTATAGTGATGAACAGCTAGAAGAATATTATGAAGACCTACTCAAACACTGAAAGTTGTAAAATCATCAGAGGTTCTAATTGTCATGGGAGATAGCCTACGAACGCAAAAATTGGAAAAAATAAATATAAGCAGATAGTAGGGCAATATGGTATAGGAAACAAAAACGACAGAGGAGACCGGCTGATTTAGTGAAAACAATCTTATTGCTTGTAACACATTTTCCCAACACAACCCTAGGAAACTATACGTGGACAAGCTCTGGAGATAGAACAAGAAACCAAATTGACTACATTACGATTAGAAATAGAGTTAAAAACAATGTTAAAAATGCTAACACATACCCTGGTGCTAATATCTACTCTGACCATAATCCTGTAGTCTTAAATTTACAAATAAAACTTAAAAACCCAGAAATAAGGACACTGAAGACACTTCAAGTATATATATCGGCATTGAAACAACCAGAAATGAGTCAACTATACCTGGTTGAAGTAAAATATAGATGTGATGGGCTAATCATTGAAAGTATGCAACAATATAGACGTGAAAATCCCGAGGATAAATTTAATACAAAATTGTAAAGTGTATAAACCAGAATTCAGATTGCAAATACTACCTTGCCAGTGAAGATAAATAAAAAAAAGAACAATTATGAATAACAGATGAAATCTTGAGTAAAATGACTCAAAGAAAGAAAGCAAAGAACACTCCGGAGTATATATGAATAGATAGAGAATTACGTCACATGTGCAGAGTTGCCAAAGAGGAGTGGTTGCAGAAACAATGCAAAGAAATAGAGGATCTAGAAATAAAACACAACACGAAAGAATTACATGAACATATAAAAATATCTACAAAGAAGAAAAATAATACAACAGGAAACGGTTGTATCAGAGAAACAAATGGAGAAATTATAATTAATAAAACTGACATAATAAAAAATAGAAATAGAGAACAGCTAGAAGAATATTATGAAGATAGAGAACCTTTGAGAACAAAATTTTAAGACGCATCTTTGGACCCATTAGGGATACACAAAGTGGAGAGTGGAAAAGAAGAAGTAACAAAGACATTTATGATTTGTTTAAGTCCCCGCTAATCACTGGTATCATGAAGGCTAATAGACTACAATGGCTGGGGCATATAGAAAGAATGGAAGATAATAGGGAAACAAAACTCGCTTACACTCAGGAAATAAATGACCGTAGACCCCGAGGTAGACCAAGAAGGCGGTGGAGAGATAATATACATACAGACCTACAAGCACTTGGAATCAACGACTGGCAAGAGAAGGTCCACCAGAGAGACGAATGGAGACAGATTGTATTTGCAGCAAAGAACCTCAATGGCTCGGAATGCTGAAGAAGAAGAAGAAGACATAATAAAAAGATGGACAGAGTACACAGAAGATTTATTTTGGGACAACAGGGTCAATAGACCAACATTGTGTAATACTCAAGATGGACCAAAAATATTAAAGGCTGAAGTAGAAAAGGCTATTAAACAGATGAAAGAAGGAACGGCTGCATGTACTGACAAGATACCAACAGAGATGGTAACATCCTTATCCAGCTTTGGCATTGAAACTATGACAGAATTATGTAATGATATATATAATACTGGGTACATCCCCAAGGATTTTAAAACATCCATTTTCATCACACTTCCGTAGAAGCGAAGAGCTGTGATGATTATAGAAATACGTATGCTCTAGATGTGTATGCATGTACACGCATGCGAAGACACGTGTGTGCGCGCGTACACATCTAAACTCGAGTGAGACCACAGTCTGCTCTAGCAAAGGAAAGGTGATGAAGACGGAGGCAACCAGCCAGGAGGCACACCACAGAAATCAGGATGCCACGCAATTACGCAAAATGGAATATGTCGACTGCTGCTAAATGTTATGGTGCTCGCCCTGCTTTGGACCCCCAGGCAGGTGCAGTACCGGGTCCTATGTCTCGAAAGGGTCCAACCACAACTACTGGAGGTCCTTCTCAGATGTCCTGTGGAGCCAGGGGACCTGAGAATAGAACGGCTGGCCATACTAAACAAAGACTTAAAATATTGCACTGGAATGCGGAGGGAGTCAGCAACAACAAAAAAATAGAATTAGAAAACATCTTGGACCAAGAAAAAGTAACTGTATGTTGCTTGCAAGAAACTAACCTCAACGAAAATATAGCCTTCAAAATCAGAGGCTACCAGTGTTACCGATCTGACCGAAAGGACAGGCGAAAAGGTGGGATACTGATCTTTGTAAAAAATAACATCGCTGCTTCCCAAATCGAAGTCTACACGGAAGGGGCTGAGTATCAGACACTTAAACTTAAGACAGGCAATACAGACCTACATCTGATCAATTACTACTGTCCAAGTGACCGCCCACAGGCACTGGACACACTACCATTAAAAGAAAAAATGATTGTGTGTGGCGATTTTAACAGCCACTCGCAGAGCTGGGGATATGATAACATGGACCAGAGAGGAGAGAGACTGGAAGACTGGAAAGATGAGAATAGATTCATCTTGATTAACAAACCGTCTAACCCACATACTTTCTACTCGAGATTATGGCACACTACAACTACACCTGACCTGGCTTTTCATTCACCAAACCTGGAGTGGAACATTACACGAAATGTTGGGAAACAACTTGATGGCAGTGACCATCGGCCAGTCTTTCTAACTGTAGAAAATGAGCTTGTAAGTGAAAGCAGCACCCTCTCGAGGTGGAACTACAAGAAAGCAGAGTAGGCAATGTACAAGCATCGCACCAGCATACTGGTTAGAAACCTGAACATCGAGAAAGACATAAATAAAGTAATTTAAGAGTTTGGGAAATGCATACTACAGGTGCCATGTACCGATATGAGGCAGACAGCGGTAAACTGGTGTACTAAGAGTAGGTTTACCGTAGATAGAGGAACTGTCGTAGTGAGAGCAGTTCACGCGATCACTATGAACTAACACGCACGAATAAGTCAAGGAAAGTCAGTGCGGAATTCATGATGATGCTGAATGGCAAAGGGAAACTACTCAAGGAAGTTGCGTATCACGTGACAAGAGTTGGGTAGTCCGCGGGAAAGCGAGACAGCTGGACGCAGTTAGTCAGGCCAGGGTCTCGGTTGAAGAAGGACGCGAAACTGAGTTGAAGCCAATCAAGATTATTCGGCATTACTCCAGTATTGTAATGATGCTTCAGCCAGAAGCGAAAGTGTTTCATACAGTTGTGCGGCTGATTGAATAGCCAGTCAAAGCCTGTTTACAATGCGTCGAGTTGACGGCGTTTCAGCAATGCCCCACGCCAGACGTCAAGGGCAGATGACCGTAAGTGTGACCTTAGCTTAGTCAGCGATTGTGTTAGAACTGTGCAAAGGAGACGAGTGTCTCGCATCTAAGTTGTGAACATTGATTATGCACTTTATATACTTATCACATGCCATCCCGCACCATTCGGGAATGTTTGAAGTTATTTGCTGTGATAATCGTCAACAATAAATATTGAAGAATGTCAAGGACATCAGGTTGTTCAGTGTTGAATGTTCCTGCTAAAGTCTGTCATTGAGGCTGAACAAACGAGCCAATTAGCAGCTCCTTGGCAGAAGTAGGGGCTCGTGTATCAAAAGCAGGAGCACACGAATGCAAGGCAAATTCAAATCAAATACATCAAAAACCAGTTATATGATAAACAAGGTCACCTTGGCGTCATTGGCAATTTTCAAAGAAATTCGTCAACAACTAGTTACCTGATAAACAAGGTCATCTTGGGCGCCATTTGCAATTTTCAAATTAATTCATCAACAACTACTTGCATGATGAACATTTGCGCCACAGCACAGAATTCAGCAATATTAATTAAACTGCAACTATCGACAATGTTTACCCTGGCCGTGACCACGTGTTGTGTGTGAACGTCAAATTGTACTATTTAAAGGCAGTAATCGACCATATTAACTCATTGTGGACAGGTCTCTGCATAGAAATTGTTAACTGCCTAAAGACATTGAATAGCTGCAAGAAACGGCAGCCAGAAAATAGTATCCTCAAATACAAAGACGGCACATGATCAAGTAGCCAAATTACGGAGACATAACCCCATCAACAGTCAGAAGTCACCACACGAACATAAAATATCAAAACGGCGACGATGTCCTAATTTTGACTGTTAATTCATCATTATTGGCATATAAGTTGTATGCAAGGCGGTTATACGGACGATTTTATGGAGCACCCGAAATATGAACAATATACCTCAAAACGGCGACGATGTCCCCAAGTTGATTGTTAAAAGCAGTATTATTGTCACATCAGTATTATTCCAAGCTGTTTTCCACATCAAGTTGAGAATCCGAATTTTTTCCAAGAAGGTTGTCATAATTTCAAGTTTTGGTCTACAATCAACACCCAACTACCTGAACAGCCTAGAAAAAATACCGGAGCAGTGGAGAGCCTCAACACAACAGCACAACAGCGAATCAGTATTGTACCAAGCTTTTCTCCACTCAAGTTTGAAGATCCGAAATTTTCCTAGAAAGTGTCCCAATTTGAAGCCTTGGTCTATGTGGCATAACCGCAACCACCATTATTCAGTTACCAAGAATGCACGCCAAAAAGAGAGGAGAAAATATAAAACAATGGACTATACCAACGCAAACTGAAACCAAACCTTAAAAATTAACGCAACATCAAAACTGAAACTGGAACAAGTGACAGATGACGTCAATTCTAGGAAACATTTCATCAGCCCAAACTCAGGAGACCATTGGATAAACAGAGACACGTGACAACGCCTCCATTCGAAAGCTAGCGTAGAATATGTTAATCGCGCACTGTTTCTGCAAACTGCCTGATGAACAGACGTGAAAGTTAGTGTGACCAAATTTTCAAATAGGGACGGCAGAATGTCTAGATCCGAGGTAAGATTGTTACTCCTTTGATTGAACTGATGACCAGATGTATCAAGTGCCAAGGAAGGGTATTCAGTGTTTGTAATGTCAATTGAAATGTATTATTATAAATTAAAACCTCTGAAGTGAAAAATGCTCGACTGTAGATTTTGACGA
>JACEFZ010006001.1:0-42476 GCA_014155875.1 Cepaea nemoralis | reverse complement strand
CCCTCTTAACGACGCGTCTCGGCTGTATCCATACGCATGTGAATGGATGCAACGCCCTCTTTGACCGGTTGTACCCATTACCCACAGGTCCATATACATTGTGGTAATACATGTCTATCTTGTGAGATGTTGGTTTACTTCTACCACACTAATACATACGAGTAGAGGTATGGAGCTTGAAATGGGGAAACAGTAGCCGTGAGCCTACAAAGAAAGACAACAATGTCTGATGGGAGGTGGCTTTAAAGCGTTGGAACAAGAATCGCTGTGACGAAGGTTGTCTTTTGCATGTTGGAAAACACACTGACTAATATAAAGTTGACAACTGTAATGAAAAATAAAAGGAGTGTTTAAGTACTACATAGAACCCGTACTTTTGTATGACTGTGAAGCGAGGTCAGAGAGCAGGCAAGCTGAATTACCTCTAATGCCAGTGGAGGTTGTGGATTCTGAGACATAGTTTTTTAAAAAGTTCACTAGACACCCGCATGAAATTCCCTCCAAATACTACAAGGCAGCAAAGCAGACACATAGACACTATACCAGCTCTGTAAGGCAACTTACTCTGATAATATTTACATAACGGCCGCTTTCCAATAATACTGCACACATCCATAAGCAGTGGTAAACCCGTATACACAGATACACGATACTTTCCTAAAGTAGACTCTAGCCAAGCTTCGCAGTGCAGCTATATAGAGGCATGTCCTCAGTTGATGTGAAATATGTTTGATTATTTTCACACCCGGGTGTAATAGGCGACAGTTCACAACACAGCTACGATGCGCTGACAGGGGTGCCCTTATCAACTTCACATACTGGTCAATCTATGTACACCGCCCAATAACATAGTACACTATCCTTTTTTCAAACCTCAAGCGTTTTCAATGTCACAAGAATAACGAACTACTGATATTTAAGATCAGAGTGGCACATGCTGATACTGGTTGTGATATCTCCTACTCATACCACCTGTTTTAACTAAATAAGGACACATACACCTAACCCATAATCCCCAACCGGCAAATATGAGAAAAAATCGAGGGAAGTGTTATTGATTTTTGTTGGATGGCCCGACAATAGGTGTTAATCCCTTAATCCTCTTCCAACCTTTATATGAACCTTTATTAATATCGCGAACTAATTGTAGCCATGAAGATATCAGTAATATCAATAACCTGACTTGGTCATTACGAGAATGATAATCCCATGGATTAGCCGTTATGAAGATGCGTATTGATTTTTGGTAACACCTGTTGAGGTTATGATTATATTATATTCTGATTTTTAAGTTAGGTTATATTTTGTGACTCGTAGGTGCAACGGTGAAATCTGCTGCCTGTGTTTTTCAGCAGCGTTGGGACTTGTGGCCGCTGCGACAAGGCCGGACAAAGCGACCCTAACCTCTATGGTTAACTAGACACCCACACGTTGTTGACTGGTAATCTTACCAACGACAAAGTTCCGAGATTAGAACCTGTCACTTCCACGGTGTCTGGGTACCCCCTAAAACATACTCCGCAACCAGCACATCACCTCTACTTTTCTAAACATAACCGGGTTAATAACACCAGAGCTTGAAATCACAACTAAGTAACCAAATATTATCAATATTTCTTCTACCACTAGATCGCCCCACTGGGATTCGAACCCGATGATAGTGTTCAGAAGCGATAGCTAGCTACCATCCACTCACCCCACCCCTTAACAATGAATATCACAAAGTCATGCCAACTAAACCAGTATAATCGACCACTTTCAAGGTTTCATTTGAAGAGTTGTAACCGGTATGATGATAGTATTTACATCCCCTTAACTACAGATAATAGTAACCACCGTTATGATAAACAGTCGACCACTTTACAATAGACATATAATGAAACTATCCTAGGTCTTCTGACGACCGACGCCGCCATTATGCGTTGAATGTGCCAGTGGTAGACCTCCATGCCTTTATTTACCCACTTATCCACTCGATCACCCTAGCTCTTACCAAGGAACGGGCGTAATTATCTAACCACTCCGTCCCTCGCCCACCTCTTAACAAGGATCAGAAGCAGTTATCTAGCTATTTTTACGGTTGTTGTTTAATTTTAATTTTTTTTTAAATTAGTTAAAATATTATACACAAACTCGGTTATCTGCCCTTAGAAACATGTCTTTTATTAGAATTATCAACCCTTACATATGACCTTAGTACCTACCCTACCCAAACCGCACTGGCCCCGAACAGGATTGGGGGCAATCCAGCGAGGTCAATCCAGAAAGTATAATTAGGAGAAGACCAAAAAAAACCTAACCCTAACCCCTAACCCCTAAACCCTAACCCTAACCCCTAACCCTAACCCCTAACCCCTAACCCTAACCCTAACCCCTAACCCCTAACCCCTAACCCAGCTGGATTGGGGTCAATCCAGCACCACAATCCAGAAATAATAATCAAATAGGACGTAACGTACTACTGATGTCTCATAGCGAAATCTAATCTGGGCTGCAACCTTTTAGGCCTTCTTATTTCGATTTCAAATTGCCGATTTTTTTGCAATATGTGGACGCTTGCCCTTACAAGGCTGGACATCTGATCAACTACCTCCTGATACCATGTTTCCTCATTTCATGCGTCCTTTTTGTGGAAAGGACAGGTCTGCTTGAGTGTGAGGCTGACATCTTACTTCCGACCTTGCTGTCAACACTTTGCCATAAAAAACTGGCGAGAAATTGTTAACGTACGAAGTTCACACACTTAACCTCCTATGCTATCCGTATCCTAGAAGGCAATGTATCAGAGCTACATACCAAGAGATCAGGGACAAGTGTGATTTAAATTAATTATCAACTGTTGTTGTGAAAATTGCCATACCAAAGATGGGTGTAAACCTGACATCTTTTGAGCTAGAAACGCGGTCACCGAAAGCTCAGAGCCAGCCTGTCCTACACGTACAAGATTGATATCTAGCATTACAGTTTCCGAAAATGCCTGTCTACGATATCAATAATGCTGTATACAACATCCCCAAGAGCATCCTACAAAAAATCCAATGTCATTAAGTCTAGATTACGCTGCTAAAAACAAGGTTTTTCCAGATGGCGCAGTTCAAATTCTTATTGGCCCGAGCATCCATCCATCTGTAGGATTTTCCTGCATGATTGAAGACGCGAATGGGTTTCATTTCAAGGGGGATTATCCGCTGGTCAACACACCAGTCACGCTAAAGGAGACTGATGGGGAGACAATTTCTCGTCTGAGCAGACAATGTTTTCTTTACGCAAACTTTCGTATGCCTGCTATGCATTCTTTGTTTCTGTCCTTTCACAAGACTCACTTCATTAATGATCAGATAAACGAGAATAGATTAAGAGGAATGATATTTCGGTAATGTTTACGCTTTAAGCTATGGATTACATGTTTCGTTGACACTTCTCTGTGGTTCAGCTTTATGCAATATTATAAACAATTTTGAATTTTTACTCAGATAACACAGAAGAACGGAACACAGAAGAAGAATCAACGGCAAATTAACCCTTAAAGAACTCCTATTTGCAGACGATCAAGCACTGATACCAAAATCAGTAGCAGAATAAATACGCATTAAATAGTCTAAACTGTAACTAGACTACCAACTAACAGTATACCATAACAAGCAACAATGTACAGACCAAATGAAAGCAGAAGAAGAGGCCGACCATGTAATCAGTGGAGAGGTAGAATAACAGAGTCCATGAGAATCTAGATATATGAAGCCCTTAAACGGGCACTCTCCCACTGTTTATACTTCAACTCGACACCGCAGAGTTAAAGAGGAACAAGATGAGATGATGCAATCAGACTCAAATAATATCACTTGTAACCTGCAATAAGATTTGGGTGATAATGAAATGAGCAATATAATAATTCACGCGCATACCGATTCGGGGGTTCGAAATAAGCCTTGGGAGATTCGGAAGTAGACCGCTGTACGTTGATTTCGATGCATGCGACGTCGACCGTTCACATTACAATGGCAGACAACTGAAATATATTTCATATCAATTAATAAACAGCCAACGAATGCTGGTGTCGATTGCAACGTCCTGTAAAGTTCACGCAACTGACTTACCTACCATAGTTGGCTTCTAGTTAGTAGATATAGTAGTATCGTTGTTTGTTCAATCAATCAGTCAATGAGGTGCCGTCTTCACAATGAATGTTGGATGCAATGAATATCCAACACTGTCTGTCTCTCGCCGTGACTACATTCTGTCAGACTGATGTTTGTCCATCTCTTGATGCTATCTTCCTTTTTGCATTGTTGTCTACCTCTTGCTCGCTTGCCCTCAACCTTGTCCTCCAGTATGGTTTTTATAAGAATATCATGTCTTTTATGTGGCTGAAATATTCACCTTGCCTCCTCTGTATTTCTTTCATCAACTCTCCCTCTCTCTCTCTCTCTCTCTTTCTCTCTCTCTCTCTCTCTCTCTCTCTCTTTCTCTCTCTCTCTCTCTCTCTCTCTCTCTCTCTCTCTCTCTCTCTCTCTCTCTCTCTCTCTCTCTCTCTCTTCATTCCCAGTTTGTCTAGAACCTCTGCATTTGATTGTCTTTGTTTCCATGATATACAACATATTCGTCTGTATAGCAACATCTCCAGAGCTCTATGCGACTTTCTAATTGCTTGTTCAATGCCCCAGCTTCCGCACCATACAGTAGCGTTGAATATACGTAGCATTTGACAATTATCATTTTTAATACGTTGTTAATCTCTCTAGCGGTTACTGATTTCATGCTGTTGAATGCATTTTTTGCCATTCCTAGTCTCTTATTTGATTTATATTTCACTTCTGCCATCATCTGTTATTATATGTCCATGATAGGAGAAACCTGTTACTTGTTCTAGTATCTCCACGTTTACTGTGATGTTCATTGATGACATTTCCTTTCCACTTCTAATTATCATAGTTTTTTTTTTTTTTTAAATTTAATATCTTAGCTACATTCTGCACTATGCCTGTTTACTTGTCCCACTAAGTCTTGTAACTCCTGCTCACTTTCTGCTAGTAACACGATATCGCCAGCATACCTAAGATTGTTTATGATTCTTCCAATGTTGTTATGTACAGGTAGTTCAATTTGTTTAAAACATCTTTGTGTGTATAGGTTGAAGAAGCTTGGGGACAGTCCACATCCCTGCCATACTCCTCTTTTAATTCCTATGTGCGACGAATAGTTATTTCCGCATCTAATAGACGCCACTTGTTCTAAGTACAAGTTACTGATAAGTCTGATGTCTTTTCCGTCTGCTCCTATATCTTGAAGGCACGTAATTAGTCGTTCATGTTGTACTCTATCAAAAGCTTTCTTGTAGTCTATAAAACAAACATATATACTGTTCGTGATCTTCTATATGTTTCCCAATTAACATCATCAAACAACATATAATTGCTTCTCTGGTGCCGCTGTTTTTGCGGAACTCAAATTGTTCTTCAACTACTTCCTCGTCTATTTTATTTTGAATTCTTTCCTGCATGACCTTAATAGTATCTTAGTTATGTGGCTCATTAAGCTAATAGTTCTATAATCCTCACAATTAACAGCTCTTGGCTTCTTCGGTTATGTGATGAAAATGGATGTTTTCAAGTCCTTGGGGATGTACCCAGAATTATATATATATATATATATATATATATATATATATATATATATATATATATATATATATATATATATATATATATATATATATATATATATATATATCGGGCAAATCTTGAGCTACAGCCTACGATGGGTGACGTTGTAATATTCTGTTATGATAATCTGGCCGTGTCCAGCGTGTGCCGCGTGGTTACACGCCCGCTTCATACGCCAGTGATCCGGGGTTTGTTTCCGGATCCGGTCAAGGATATGCACTACTGACGAGCCCAAACGAGAGCGAAACTCGAGTCTAGTGCTTCCACACTGACGTGGATAGGCCTTAGGTTCATACCAGAATACGATCAGCGTTGCCAGTAGTGGGTTGTGCTCAATATTTAAATCTCAAATCCCGAAACAACCTGTTTACTTCGGAAATAAGGTTATCAAATGTCCCTGTTTGATACAGGGTGCGTACGTTCCACGTACCAATTCTTAGACTTCCGTCTACTTTTCAGGTAGGTATTTTCAGAATGCAGCCTTTCAAAAGAATTTGGGATGCATTCGTCATTACGCACTTCCTTATTCACTATAGGAGTTGCGTCTTCCCTGAGAAATTGTTTGTTAGCGTTTTTTTTCTTCAAATGCAAGCCTTGCTTGTATGTTTGTTAATAATGCTTGTTAAGGTTGTTTTAATGTAAGCCTAGCTTGTACATTTGTTAGCAATGTGTGTTTGTTAGAGGTTTTCAAATGCAAGCCCTGCTTGTATGTTTGTTAGCAGTGTTTGTTTGTTAGAGTGTTTCAAATGCAAGCCTTGCTTGTATGTTTGTTGAGATGATTTATCTGGACAAATTTGTCGAATAACGACAAGTTCCCTGAGATAAGACGACGACATCTCTAGTGTCACGAGGTTAATACCCTATCCGACGAACTGGTGCTGAACTGTCAGTATCCGGGTAGCTGAACCAACATCAGACATGTGATCGATATTTTGAAGAAGTTCACTGTCCTCGTTGGCATTGAGTTAGAAGCTCGTGAACAAATATGATATGGGCTAATGTTCAATAGTGAATTTGTGGAGAATGTTGTCTGGTTTAGGTTGCACAGGAGAATTTATAAGAACAGTTGTCTGGTGTAGTTGATGTTCAATGGTGAATGTTGGAAAACATTGTCTAGTGTAGTGATGTTCAGTGGTGAATGTTGGAAAATGTATGGTGTAGTTGGTGTTCATTGATGAGTGTTGGAAAATGTTGTCTGGTGTAGTTGGTGTTCAGTGGTGAATGTTGGAAAATGTTGTATAGTGTAGTTGGTGTTCAGTGGTGAATGTTGGAAAATGTTGTATAGTGTAGTTGGTGTTCAGTGGTGAATGTTGGAAAATGTTGTCTGGTGTAGTTGGTGTTCAGTGGTGAATGTTGGAAAATGTTGTCTGGTGTAGATGATGTTCACTGGTGAATGTTTGAAAATGTTGTCTGGGGTAGTGTTTAGTGGTGAATTTTGTAAAATGTTGTCTGGGATTATGTTTATTGGGGAGTTTGTGGAAAATGTTGCCAGAGTTACTGTTAGGTGGGGTGTGTATGAAAAATGTCGGAGTTATAGTGTTCAGTTGGGTATTTGTCAGAAATATTACCTGGATTAGTTTTCAGTGTGAAACTCCTAAAATGTTGTCTGGATTAGCGTCCATTGAGAAACGTATAACCACAATTACAGGTGATTATGACGTTCAATATACAATTCATACAAACAAAGATGTCTTCAGTTCTTGTGTGTTCAACAGACAAGGTGTAGATGTGTGTATTCAGTTTGGCCGTGTGTGTATGTTTATGTGAGTGTGTATGACAGACAGACAGACAGACAAACCCGACAGACAGACAGACAGACAGACAGACAGACAGACAGACAGACAAACAGACAGACAGACAGACAGACAGACAGACCGAACGAACAACGAACGAACGAACGAACAGAGACAGACAGACAGACAGACAGACAGACAGACAGACAGTGCACTAGAAGTAGAAGTACGTGTATGAACTTCTTTTGAGTTCAAAGGGAGTGAACGAAAAATACAGAAAGTATCATGCTCAGTGGAGTCTTGTTCAACTTCCTGCTACATTCTGTCTTTCTCCTGAACCGATTTCTCGTCCGTTCGGCTCTAGTGTCAGCCCCGTTCGGAATTAACGGTCTTTTGTTGCTCGTAATTTGTATTGCGTCATTTCTTTAAACTGTGTACATGTTTATTGCCGATGCTAAATAGTGTCTATTGATTATTATGTCTGGAAGGAGCACCACAATGTTTCCGTTCTGTCGGTGCCGTGTTCGTGCCGTTAGCAGAAAGAAGAAACAAAATCACAGTGGAGGACAGGTCAAAGTTACAGGAACTAGTCTGGAACAATCCAAAGTATTTAGGTACATTGATGGATGGTGTATTAAAGAAGTGAAATGTAGAACAGCATAAACAAAAATAAATTGTCACGATATAGAATATTATGTTAAATATTTCTGTTTCTATTGAGGTGAGAAAACAAAACAGTTCTTAAGAGCTATAAGGGTCGTGCATTTGAAACCCGTTCCAATGGCTTTATTACAAAAAGCATGAAAGAAACATTAACAGGTGTGGTAGAATTAAACAAAGCAATCATTTTGAATGAATTATGCACCATGAGTTGGTCAAAAGAAGTCGCCGTAGGCATTTAGGCAAGCATCCCATTGCTTAGGTAGGCGACGAATGCTGTCCGCAAAAAAAGATTGTGGCTGCTCACTGAATCAAGTGTTTACCGCGTTCATTACGTCTGCATCTGTGTGAAATCGTTGCCCCTTGAGAGATTTTTTTAGAGGTCCGAACAACTGAAAATCACATAGTGACAAATGAGGACTATAGGCTGGATGTTGCAGAATTTCCCACTTCTTCCATGGTAATGCTTCCCGCAGAATCGTTGCAACATACGGACGAGCATTATTGTGCAATAGAATCACATCGCGAAAAGCATTTGATTAATTAAGGTGCATGTCCTTCACAGGACGTAGCAGTCAACCCCAGCATTTTCGCTGTTCGTGATTCCTGGGCAAATGTTTCGTTCAGTAGTTTGCCATTGCTTTCTGAACGACCAGCTCCTATACCTTTTTTTCGAAAAAAACCAGCACCGCTGTGTTTCGAACCCGGGTATACGGGCTCACAAACCGCGTTCTCAAGCCCTTAGCGAGTCGTTTATTCTTGATGGCTTTTTGCAGCTTGTCTAGTGTTTCCAAGTAGTGGGTAGAGTTGATGTTGAAACCAGGCGGCCAACAATAGCCCTTCATGGTAAAAAAAAAAAATACGCTCAGCATAACCTTACCAGCGGAAACCAGTAACGTGAATGTTTTGGCTTTTGTGTGATCTAGCATGCTTCCATTGCATGCTCTCTCTTTTGCTGCTCGGCTCAAAGTGGTGACATCATGATTCATCGCGTGCCACTGTGCGGAAGAGAAATGCATCACCCTCCACTCTGTAACGCAACAAGTAATTCAAGCATCACCCAATGCGTTCCTCTTTTTGGTGGTCGGTCAACATCCGTGCTACCCACCGTGAACACGCTTTCCGATATTGCAGTTTCTTACGAACGACCTTTTAAATTGTCTCAATTGACACATCAAATTCTTTCGCTAGCGAACGTTTGTTTCGACAACGGTTCATCTGTACTGCTGCATCAATTTTGATGATGGTTTTTTTCTGTTGCAACAATATGCACTAGGCCCGGCCGTCGAAGATCTGCCGTGAACTGACGTCTTTTCCGAAATATTCGTGCTCAGTCTGTCACTGTTGTCTTCTACACACATTTGTTGCCGTACTCTGTCTGCATTCTTCGATGAATGTCCACTGGTCGACATCCTTCAAATGAAAGTAACTGAATCACCGCTCTTTGAGCTTCTTTGGATGGATTTTGGATCAACCCGGCCATTTTCTCAACGCTCAGAAACAGACCTTATGCATCATGGGACAATAAGCACGTGCTCTTTTATTCATTGGTCAGTACTTATCACATGACTATGACATGATCATATTCAACGTACGCAATTACGCGCGGTACGGCGCGAACGGATTTCAAATGAACGCGACCTAATATATAATGCCAGTCATGATTTAGAGAAGTAATGATTTAGCAGAGTAGTGAAAAATTAAATGGAAGGTGCATTGGTCTGGTTTTATAGAAAAAATTACGAGATCTCCAATGACAGATAAAAAACAACGTCATGAAGATGTACTTAGAAACGTTATTCTACAAAGAAACTGGATACTCGCATCAGAAACAGATAATCCACATTTCTTGGTATATCAGGAGAAGAAGAAAGCTGGAAGACGGTTGTAAAATTATAGGAGAAAAGAAGCAGGTGGTCACTAAGACAGAGGATTCTAGACCGTTTGAATCATGGCATAGAGGAATATATCTATCAAAAATGATTGGCAGTACACACTTTAGAAGGCAGTGGTCTGACATAAGTACCAACGCAGCACCCCATGGTCTATAATAAAAAGGTTATTGATCCCAGATAGCTGTGCCTTGAAGCGAGTGTAATACCCACTACCATCTTGAAGGTGCGCGACAATACTTTGGTTTCGTCCATCAGCAGAAAGAAATAAAATCTCAACAGAGACTGTTCGAAGACCAAGATGTTGAGCAGAGGCTCAAATTAGAAAAATATCATCTTGTCTGAAACGAAATAAAATCAAAACTTCAAAGTTCCCCTGACAAACTACCATCATCATTAGCACACATCGCGCCCGCCAATTATGTGATAGACTTTCAATTCATCCCAAGCGAACAATCGATCAACTGCAAAGTGCTTCCTTTTCTGCGTGAAATCGATTCTAGAAAAATCTGAAATCAATGTTACTAAAACTAGAAAAAGCTATAGATTTACTCCAGTTCAAAGAGGGGATGCGGTTGTTAGCTTATTGCGAGGAAGTGCCGAAGGGTTGATGTACGCAGTGGTTGCATAATGATTAAATTAGTATCGATAGACACTCACATAGCGAGTCATAAGACAACAGCTAAAACGTGCAATGTGTAATTTTAACTCCATAACGTAATATGTATACGCAACAGTTAATATTATATTTTTGAAAATGAAATAAACTCTTAAAGAGCTCTAACGAGCAATCATCATGTATGCAAGTAAAACATGGATAATTAACAGTGTAGTAAGGAATTATGTTGTAGCTTCAGAGATGTGGTTTTATAGAAGAATTATCCAACACGATAATAGCTCCATATTTTTATGAACGAATGGCATTGGGGTGATATAGTTAATGTCCGCCTCCTTTACTTCGCAAGACATTTCCTGGTACCCATTTTACCCTAGATCTACCTGGGTGCCAGGTCAATTTGTAAATATCCGACTTGATAGAAATTTCATGGAACTATTTTTATCTTTCATTCTTTTCAGCCTAAGACAGGGCCATATTTGGAACGCATCTCGACATAGCGTATCATTACCGTCCATTATTTCCGAACTGAAAAAACCCTAATGACTATATGCACGCACAAAGGAATTTTTCTGTGATTTAACATTCAGTTTTTTTTATCTAAACATTTTCTGCGGCCTCTCTCTAAGGATGATTTTTGTGCCACTGCAATTGTAATGCCATTCTGGCAACCCACATCTTCCGTTATCCTTTGACTCACGCAAGAAAACTTGGAGATGTTTTTTATTCTGTGTTCTTGTTTAGTTAATGTAATTGCTTTGTGTTTTCTAACCACTGTTATTTTCTTCGTTTTCTGAGTATTATCTTCCGCACTACATAGCTTAGAAGACTTATTTTGTTTTATTTAATAATTTCTAGGGATCTCGAGTCGTGTTTGCTACAGTAGTCTGGTTATCTTTAAAGGGCAAGACGGCATTTACCTGCAAAGCGTTATGGAACGTTAAGAGCACGGTAAGGCACGTAGAGCGTCCTTTCATTCACTACACTTGTCGCTTAAAAAAAGTCGCTTAAAAGTCGACAGGGTCGACTTCATTGCACCGGGTTTTATCCCATATGGCTCAGTCTCTTTCCGCAGCACGGAAAGCGTCGCACAAAATTCATCTCTAGTCGTCTTGACTTATCTTGCCACTGGATTCAGATGGACTCAGGAAAGAGAGTGTAGTCGACGAATTGCGCAACTCTTCCTCATTTTAATCGAATTCATCGCGCAAGTCATTCTTCATCCAGATTATCCCACTGGGTGAAATGAATGGTCATCATCATTCTTGATGGACAAACACCATATTCCAGTCTGCTGGTCTGAACACAAAGCTACATATAGCTCCACGCATTTTGAACCCATCCTTTTAATAACCAACCCCACCGACCCCACCCCGGCCAACGAACCCATTTACTTCTTTTGATAACTTTGCTTTGCCATCTGTTGATGGACTAAACTGCAACAAACCAAGCTGTTGTCGCACAATAATGACAGTGTCCGGGTACGCTTTAAGGTCACTGATATAACGTGAGAAATAAATTAACAGCTATTGATTGACACTCATAGAAGTAGAGGCCTGAGAACACTCTAGACCAGAGGTTCACAAACCACGGCCCGCGGGCCACTTATGGCCCACCAGCTGTCAGAAAGTGGCACGCGAGGCCTCGGGCAGTCATTCTCCGCAGTTACCGTTAAAACAAAACAAGCAACGTTCCAGACTCACTGACAGTAACCTAGCTGCGCTTATGACTTTGGGCACGACAGATTTGTGCCCCGACATTGATAAACTGGCATCTGAACTTAAGTAACTGGTTGTGAAGAACAGATACAACTGTGAATTAATTAAATTAATAGGGATTTTCGAAACTGATTTAAAATTTAAGTTAAGAAAGGTAAGAATGGTATTGCACGACTTTTATAATTGTATAACGTTGTGGCCCGCTTAACTACCGAAAATAGTAGCTATGGCCCTCTGCTTGAAAAGCTTGGGAACTACTGCTCTAGACGATATAACAGTTGAACGTGTGTACGAGTGGCCAAAGTAGGATTTGAACATGCCGATTCCACATGATGACAATGTCTCCCTGAGCAAGTGTACTTCGATATACCGTTAACTTAACACACCTGGAAAAGGTATCTGCAATAGCCAGGTCTGTCACCCACCTGAACCCACAACTTGACGCTAGCTTGGTCATTATTTTATCTAGGTTTATATGTCCCTCAAGAATGTGACAATATTGTACCAGGTCTGGTTACAGTTACATGAAGCGACAACATTGTACCGTGTCTGGTTACAGTAACATGAAGTGACAATATTGTACCTGGTCTGGTTACAGTTACATGAAGTGACGATATTGTACCGTGTCTGGTTACAGATACATGAAGTGACGATATTGTACAGTGTCAGGTTACAGTTACATGAAGTGAAAATATTGTAACGTGTCTAGTTACAGTTACATGAAGTGACAATATTGTACCGTGTCTGGTTACAGTTACATGAAGTGACGATATTGTACAGTGTCAGGTTACAGATACATGAAGTGATGATATTGTACTGTGTCTGGTTACAGTTACACGAAGTGACGATATTGTACCGTGTCTGGTAACAGTTAGGTAACAGTTACATGAAGTGACAATATCGTACCGTGTGTGGTTACAGTTACATGAAGTGACGATATTGTACCGTGTCTGGTTACAGTTACATGAAGTGACAATATTGTACCGTGTCTGGTTACAGTTACATGAAGTGACGATATTAAACCGTGTCTGGTTACAGTTACATGAAATGATGATATTGTACAGTGTCTGGTTACAGTTACATGAAGTAAGGATATTGTACCGTGTCTGGTTACAGGTAAATGAAGTGACAATAGTGTACCGTGTCTGGTTACAGTTACATGAAGTGACAATATTGTACCGTGTCTGGTTACAGTTACATGAAGTGACGATATTGTACCGTGTCTGGCTAAAGTTACATGAAGTAATGATATTGTACCGTGTCTGGTTACAGTTATATGAAGTGATGATATTGTACTGTGTCTAGTTACAGTTACATGAATTGACGATATTGTACCCTGTCTGGTTACAGTTACATGAAGTGATGATATTGTACTGTGTCTGGTTACAGTTACATGAAGTAAAGATATTGTTCCGTGTCTGGTTACAGTTACATAAAGTGACAATATTGTACCGAGTCTGGTTACAGTTACATGAAGTGACAATATTGTACCGTATCTGGTTACAGTTACATGAAGGAAGTGACAATATTGTACCGTGTCTGGTTACAGTTACGTGCAGTGTCAATAGTGTACCGTGTCTGGTTACAATTACATGAAGTGATGTTATTGTAACGTATCTGGTTACAGTTCCATGAAGTGACAATATTGTACCGTGTCTGGTTACAGTTACATGAAGTGATGATATTGTACCGTGACTGGTTACAGTTACATGAAGTGATGTTATTGTACAGAGTCTGGTTAAAGTTACATGAAGTGATGATATTGTATTGTGTCTGGTTACAGACACATGAAGTGACGATATTGTACCGTGTCTGGTTACAGTTAAATGCAGTGTCAATAGTGTACCGTGACTGGTTACAATTACATGAAGTGATGTTATTGTAACGTATCTAGTTACAGTTCCATGAAGTGACAATATTGTACCGTGTCTGGTTACAGTTACATGAAGTAAGGATGTTGTACCGAGTTTGGTTACAGTTACATGAAGTGACAATAGTGTACCGTGTCTGGTTACAGTTACATGAAGTGTCAATATTGTACCGTGGCCGGTTACAGTTACATAAAATGATGTTTGTTTTTGTACCGTGTCTGGTTACAGTTACATTTAGTGATGATATTGTACCGCGTTTGGTTCCCGTTACAAGAAGTGATGATATTGTACCGTGTTTGGTTACATTTACAAGAAGTGATTATATTGTAACATGTCTGGTTACAGTTCCATGAAGTGACAATATTGTACCGTGTTTGGTTACAGTTACATGAAGTGATGATATTTTACCGTGTTTGGTTACAGTTACATGAAGTGATCATATTGTACCGTGTCTGGCTACAGTTACATGAAGTGACAATATTGCACCGTGTCTGGTTACAATTACATGAAATGACAATATTGTACCGTGTCTGGATACATGAAGTAACGATATTGTACCGAGTCTGGTTACAGTTACATGAAGTGATGATATTGTACTGCGTCTGGTTACAGATACATGAAGTGACGATATTGTACCGTGTCTGGTTACAGTTACATGAAGTGTCAATAGTGTACCGTGACTGGTTACAGGTACATGAAGTGATGTTATTGTAACGTGTCTGGTTACAGTTACATGAAGTGACAATATTGTACCGTGTCTGGTTACAGTTACATAAAGTAAGGATATTGTACCGTGTCTGGCTACAGTTAAATGAAGTGAAAATATTGTAATGTGTCTGGTTACAGTTACATGAAGTGACAATATTGTACCGTGTCTGGTTACAGTTACGTGAAGTAAGGATATTGTACCGTGTCTGGCTACAGTTAAATAAAGTGACAATATTGTACCGCGTCTGGTTACAGTTACATGAAGTGATGTTATTGTTCCGTGTCTGGTTATAGTTACATGAAGTGACAATATTGTACCGTGTCTGGTTACAGTTACATGAAGTAACGATATTGTACCGAGTCTGGTTACAGTTACATGAAGTGATGATATTGTACTGTGTCTGGTTACAGATACATGAAGTGACGATATTGTACCGTGTCTGGTTACAGTTACATGAAGTGTTAATATTGTATCGTGGCTGATTACAGTTACATAAAGTGACAATATTGTACCGTGTCTGGTTACAGTTACATGAAGTAACGATATTGTACCGTGTCTGGTTACAGTTCCATGAAATGACATGAAGAACTGCGTGCTTTGTTTTCATTTACCTGCCATCCCATAGAACTGTGTGACTTACTTATTGACTCGCATTCGTAATTTTTTTCTACTCAGCTATGCACCTCTTTACGTGATAAACATTTATCAGCATAAACACTGAAAACCCACCTTGTCGGAAGACATTTCGCGAAAAATGCCGAAGTTGAATGTGAAGTGAAAACGTGGTTTAGAAAACCGAGCATGCAGTTATATGCAGCCGGTTTGGGAGTACTGATAAAACGATGGGATAAGTGCATCAATGTTGGTGGAAATTATGTTGAGAAATAAAGGGACAATGTATGTATAAAAATAAAGTGGTTTCAAGCTGTTATCATATTTAGTTATTTTTGTACAGCCATTTGTGACTTACTTATTAACTTACCCTCGTATGTGAGGTCGAGGAACTGGCAAAGGAACGAGAGTCTTTTCGGCAGCAATGATTCAAAAGTCTTGCTACATGACGACAAAGAGATACCATGTACCCAAACTGTAACCTTGGTTTCAACAATGTTAGATTGAATGATTTGTGTTTGCAAATTTAGGCTGGGTCGAACTGGGCGCTCACGTCAGTGAAAACAAAACCCGCATCAATGAAGATTCGAAGACAAGACGATTAGGCCGGTAGGAACGTGTGTTAGGCTTTGAGATTCCGCGAATTCCATTTGGCAATATGGTGAGTTATTATATTATTACATGATTCTTATCCGCGGTTTGAGACCCATATTTAATCGACAAATCAACACTCGCTGGACGGTTATCCATACTTCCAATAACATAAACTGGTACCCGATTAAGGTTTAGAGGGCGCGGGAGCCCAATTCAATGTTTAAAAAAAAAAAACAATTCCCGCCTCGACGGATATTCGAACACATAACCACAGGACCAATAATAAGCATTCTTGCCACCACGTCGCCACTGCTGATTCAGTGTTTACCAGCCTACAATTATAATAAGGAATAGATGAAGCGTAGGAAACATTTGCTAACACGCCCTCGGAGACAGAAATGTTAACATCAAACAGATACATAATCCTCAGACTGGTTACATTAATCAAACATTGTTTCTCATAATCTGTCGCGGGGAGTGCATTGGTATTGATCTCGCACCGTCAACTACTGGAATGTTTACAATAGTCATGTCTGTGAAAGTACAGTATAATTGATCTTGTGCGGTGCACTGCTCAGTACCTTAGGTTATCAGTATCAGAAAGGTTTATCCATGGGGTCTCAGGCGGTGTATTCCTTAATTGTTCGCAATTTGTTTTCACGCGAATTTCAAGGTGTGTTGGCAGCTCATCCACGAGTGGATACACGCTGATTCAAACACTTATCTATGTTCATGAGTTCAACGTATTATTTTTTGTTTCTAATTTATAAATTGTGAGAATTAATCTCTGCTGTGTAAAAGGAATAACAGCTGCAGCAGGATATGACAATGTGCAATGAAAACAATTAGGTATGTGTAACTCCTGCGACAATGACAGAGCTCACACATATAGACACTGTACATACCTTACAACGAACTCAAAGCTGGTTAACAGAAATCACAGTGGAGAAACTAACAATAATAATAATACAAAATGAACGTAAATTAAAACGTAAAAACAAAACAAACACAAAACAAAACAAAAATGAAAATAAGCTAAACCATAACACAACAAATTCGACGTTTCCATCTTAGTAATCTTCTTCAGCCGGCTTCCTGGCCTAGAGGTTAGCGACTTTTTTCCATAATCTCGTATACTCTCGTAAGTTAGGTGACGACGGTGAGAATCAGCAGTGGTTCGAATCGAATCGCGGCGGTAACCCGTATGTGAGCAGGCCTCTCAGAAAGCAATGGCAAACTACTGAGCGTAATCTTGCCAAGAAATCAACAATCATCTGAAAGATGCTGATGTTGACAGCAATGTCTTGTAAAGGATATGCAAACAATTTTTTTTTAAATCTTCTTCAGGAACGACACATACAGATCCTTAGAAAAACTTAAAACCGAAAATAAAAGTAACAGCGATAAAACAAAAGTACGGATATAGAATGTTAATAGGTCCTCGCGCGTCCTCCGTACACAGGAAGGCTGCGAAGGTGTTCAGGAGTTAAGGAGCCAGATAAGACAATGAGAAGCCAGATAAGCCAATGAGAAGCCAGAAATGTGGAAACAGATACGGATACACAGAGGTTGTCCGCTACATTAAATAGTAGCATCTATAACGGTATTGGTTTTCCAGTGGCTGAATGCATCCTAAAGTGTTGATTAAGTGGCTCTCGATTATAAGTATGATTAAGCTGTTATGGTAAAACTGTGATGTACTGCCTATACTACCTTGCGGTGTAGGACAGGGGGGTCTTGAGCTTGAGGGATTAAGGCCGCATGGCTAGTGCAGTCGCCGCAAACTGTGCAGGTTAGAGTTTTATTTTTGCCCCGGATATAAAAAAAACTCCACTTAACTTAATGATGTGGAACATACATAGCCGACTCCATTGCGATTAGGATAATTAGAATTATTAGAGACGTCTCTAACATCTACAACTAAACTACTCATTTTTTTTTTTTTTTTGCATATCCTTTTACAGGACTTAGCTGTCAACACCAGCATCTTTCAGCTGTATGTTGATCTCTTGGCAAGATTACGCTCAGTAGTTTGCCATTGCTTTCTGAGCGGCCGGCTCACATACCCCGCAAGTCACCAATGCGATTCGAACCACTGCTGATTTGAACCGTCATCACGTTACCTGACGAGAGTATACGAGATTACGGAGAAAAGTCATAACCTCTAAGCCACGAAGCCGGCTAAACTACTCATACACACCGATAATAATAATAATATTAATAATAATAATAATAATAATAATAATAATAATAATAATAATAATAATAATAATAATAATAAATAATGGCCTAGAGGTTAAAGCCATTCTCCGTAATCCCGTATATTCTCATGAGTAACGTAACCTGCGCGAGAATCGGTAGCGGTTCTCGCCGCGTTGGTAACTTACGGGGAATGTGAGCCGGTCGCTCAGAAAGCAATGGCAAATTACTGAGCGTAATCTTGCCTAGTACATCAACAGATGCTGTAAAATGCTGATGTTGACTGCAACGTCCTGTAGGGGATATGCAAGATAATAATAATAATAATAATAATAATAATAATAATAATAATAATAAAAATAATAATAATAAGATAACCGTGGGCACGGTGGAGTGCCCGTTAATTCCCCCCCCCCCTCCCTCCCGCGGATAAGAGTTACGCGAAGAAATGTTTGCAGGTGGTAGATGCATTTGAAGAGCAGCCGACAGATAGTTGTAAGTTATTGTCTCCAATTTCACCAAGGCAGGCAAAGGATCTCTTTTTGGAGACAATGACAATGGTCACTATTAAGAATGAAAGCAATGACAAATACCTTCTTTACAGATATCTAGGCCGGTCTCCCTGGCCTAGGGATTTAAAGACTTTCTCCTTAATCCCGTATATTCACGTGAGTAACGCAGCTGCGCGAGATTCGGTAGCGGATGACGTCGCGTTGGTTACTTGCGGGGTTTGTGAGCCTGTAGCTGAGAAAGCAATGGCAAAATACTCAGCGTAATCTTGCCAAGACATCAAGCAGCTGAAAATGTTCGTATTGACTGTAATGTCCTATAAAGGATATGCGAAAATAAATTAAAAAAAACAAACAAACAGATGCCTAGAGAATCATGTTTTGTGAAATTCATGACTCTGGTGATCGTGTAAGATGGCCAAACACGACCGCCAACGCTTATTTACATAACACAATAATAATAATAATAATAATAATAATAATAATAATAATAATAATAATAATAATAATAATTTGTTTTTCCCACGTTTCCATCCTGTTTCAGGATATTGCGGTCAACACCAGCATTTTTCAGCTGTATCTTGATTCCTGGCTAGATTACGCTCATCAGCACGCCACGACTTTCTGAGAGACCGGCTCCATACTCTCATAAGTCACTGGTGCGGCTCGAACCGCTTCCAATTCTCGTGCACTCACGTCAACCACGAGAGTATTCGGGGTTAACGGAGAAAGCTGCTAACCCCTCGGCCAGGCAGCCGGCAATAATAATAATAATAATAATAATAATAATAATAGTAAAATAATAATAATAATAATAATAATAATAATAATAATAATAATAATAATAATAAAGTTACTCATGCGACATAGTAACATAGTATTACGATATGGACTTTATTTATCGTTGGTTAACATACATTAGCCAGCTCTGTGGCCAAACGTGTACGAAGGCAATTCGTCATCCAACTTGCCGCCTTGGAAACACACGCTGTGGCGATGTGGAAGAAGACCGCTTTGCGCTGATTTTCAATTACTGGTATGAGTGCCGGTCGTTCAGAAAGTTATGGCAAATTACTGAACGTATTCTTTGCCGAGAAATCACAAACAGCTAAAATATACCATTTTAGTCTGTCTAATCTGTACAGACAACAAATGCTTATTGTTTTAGATCATTAGTAATCGTTCTAGAAACGGGGGA
This sequence comes from Cepaea nemoralis, assembly GCA_014155875.1. Taxonomy (NCBI): domain Eukaryota; kingdom Metazoa; phylum Mollusca; class Gastropoda; order Stylommatophora; family Helicidae; genus Cepaea; species Cepaea nemoralis. Next base: position 22,502 of record JACEFZ010006001.1, on the reverse strand, counting down.
ATAGGTGACAAAACAAGAACGATTTGGGTAGGGGGACGGGGGGGGGGGGGGGGGGGGGGGGTGGGGCGAGGTTAGAACAAAGGGAGGGCAGAGAAGTAACTGTCTGGATGGCTTGTCCATGTGGCATAATCGAGACCCAAACAAACCACACACAAAATAAAAAAAAATAAAAAAAAAACTGCTGATCCACGACTCTGGTGATGCTGTGACATGTGAAACATGACCGCACACGCTTATCGGCATGGCACATTATGGAAATCAATCAATCAATCAATCATGTGCCATGCCGGAAAGCGTGGGCGGTCATGACTCGCCATTTCACTCGATCACCAGTGTCGTGGATCAGCTCAGTGTTCCTGTCTCGTCCATGCCATGTGGCCAAGCCATCCAGGTATTTTCCTCTCGGTCTTCCTCTTGGTCTGTTCCCTTCGATCTTGCCAGTTGTCACTAAGTTCTCCAATCCATTTTTTCTCATAACATGTCCAAACAATTTTGACTGTCTACGTCTAATTTCTCTAATCAGTATGGAAATCATTAATTGTAATTTCTCTCAATGTTTCTAATAAATACATCAGTATTGATTTGACGTTAAAGTGAAATGATCAAAGTTAATTTCTTCATTTAATTTATGTTTACTGCGAGCGCTGTGAAAGCTTCTTTCGCCTTTTGTACTCCTCTTTAAATATGTATATATACTTTCCGCTATCTGTGTTTACATTGCTATTACTGACACATTGCCGTCTGAATATACAATAGTTTGTTACATAAAGTCATAATAACTACAGTCCATAGCGGTGAGCAGTGGTGCAGTTACACCTTTTTGTAGCACAAAGCCTGGCTTGAATTGGAGAGACCAGGTGTTGGTCTTTCAACCAAAGTATATGCGTGATTCTACCTCGTTAATGGAAATGTCATCAAGGAGATCGGGATATTATTTGCTTGATTTATTCGCATTGTTTGCTTTATCCTACACATTTTCGGACCCAATTGTTGTAACGATCCTTTTCATGACCATCAAGTATACATTATTTTTGTCTTTCTTTGAAGAGATGAAAATGGCAGTTATACATGACAAAACTCCCAACAACAGAGACAAGCTGTACTTCATTTTAGCCAAAAGCTGTATGCTGTTTATGACGTTGCGATAATTTTCTGTCTTTCTTCCACGATTATTAGACAATGTCACACACACTTTCATCATCATTAAGTGCCATGCCGGCTGGCGTAAGCGTTCATGACTCTCCACAGATCTCGGTCTTAGGTTTTCTGTATCAACTCCACTGTTGATATTTCTCCATGCCACCGTCTCAATCCATCCAGCATCATTTCTCTTGATCTGTCTCTGCCTCTCTTCTCCTAGATCTTTCCAGTTGACACTACGTTCTCCAATGCCTCTCTTCTCATCACATGACCAGAAAAAGCCAATTGCCTCTATCTTATTGTTGTATATGATGCTCTAGTTTCATTAGCCTCTTTAAGGCAGTCGTTGTTAGTTACTTTGGCAGTTCAAGGAATTCAAACTCTGGGACTTTGAAAACATCTGAACGTGTCGCGACGTAAGGCGGAAGTCCGCTTCGTTCAATGTTGTTAGCCGGAAATAACTTATTTTATCTAATAAATTCTTCTATTTATAACCTCGAATGCTGGTATCGTGTTTATTTTAGAGGGGTGTATCTGGTAAAAGCTAAATTAGTTAACTGATATGGCTTGTTTCACCACTTTTAATATAGCTATTGCCCACGCTTCTGTATTAAATGCCATCGGCTCTGCTACTTCGGTTCAAATTTGAGATTAAAGGATCAACCTTTGAGATTTTCCTTTATATTAAGGAGCTAGAGCAGATGTTGTTAAGAGACAAGCAGCACTCCGTTAATCATTTAATATCATACGATTAAAGATCTAATTATATTAACGATTTAATACCGTAACATTAATCATCGGATTAGTCACTCTGAAGACGTGCTGACGCGGACGATCATGTCTTTCTATTGCCTCCCGTCTTCATCGATACTCTTAAGCTCAAAATAGGTCTGAACTGTCACCTTCTAGAATATATATGTATTATTCTTCTTCTTCATTTTCTTCTTTCTCTTCTTTGAGAATTTCTTTGAATTTTGATTTCCGGTCCTTGACTTGGGAACGTTAATTACAAGGACTTCAGAAATCGGAGTGGGTTCGCCTTAAGGCAAGGTACACTGGTAATAGGGAAATCTAGCCCATGCGCAATAATCAGTCCAGCGTGGAATATGCTCGAATTCATAGCGAGCAAACGCAAAATAAATAAATAAATAAATATAATATCCTAAATTTAAGAAACCCAACTTACACTGGCTGCAGTATTTGAGACTATACACAGTCAAATCAAGCAAACTATATACGGTTGTAGTATTTGCTATAATTTCTACAAGTCACTACTCTCTTTTTGACAACATGGTGAACTTATCAGTTAAAAGACGGCTAGAAAAGCAAAATGAGCTTCAAATTACTATTATAAATCATCAAAATCACCCCAGAAGCATACACAAATTCGGCTTGTAAGAAGATGATGCTTGAGCTAAATGCACGGATATTAATGTCAAGGTTCTGACCTCGTGAGAGCGTAGTTAATAGCGGATTTTTCCCCCGCATATCCTTTACAGGATATCGCTGTCAACATCAGCATCTTTCAGCTGATTGTTGATTTCTTGGCAAGATTATGTTCAGTAGTTTGCCATTGCGTTCTGAGCGACCGGCTTACATAACCCAGAAGTTACCAACACGGAGAGAACCGCTACCGATTCTCGCGCACGTCATGTTACTCACGAGAGTATACAGGATTACGGAGAATTAATAGCGGATAGGGTTGGTAATATCATGGGCACTGTCGGACACGGGTTTTGGACGGGGTTTCTCGTCTGCGAAAGTGAGGGAAAGACTGCCCCCCCCCCCCCCCCCCCCCCCTATTCTTTCGTGCATCTAGACCAGTGGTTCTCAACCTTTTTGGCCCTACACCCCTTTACCATATTTTCAGAACGTCATCCCCTCTTCCTTTCGTATTTCCTACCTAAAAATTTGGCCGTGCCCCCCCCCCCCCCCCCCACTTTTTCACCATATTTTCACAACATCATTCTCCCTCTTTCGTATTTCCTACCTAAAAATTCCCCCCTCCCGCCCCTACACAGTATACGTATTAATGGAAGCACATACTAAAAGGGGGGGGGGGGGGGGGAGCTGCGTGGTCTCGAGGTATGGTGTCCGCCTCGAGTGCTGGAGGTCCCGGGTTCAGGAGGTCCCGGGTTCAAACCCCGGTGATGCCGAGATTTTTTCACGTGGACCTCTAGTAATAAATTTCCCCTAGTCTCTGGGCAGTGAGATCGGACGCTCGTGTGTATTGTTGCACACATAAAAAATCCCTTGGCAGTTGGAAATCGAAAAGGAGTAGCCTAACGACGCTGCCCGGGCAAAATTTCGAGTTAAAAATCTACCCAAAGTATTTTCAGGAACCTCGCCGGTGCTACGGATTTCGTGAGCTGAGTTTCTCCAGACTCAGATTTGAGTTAGGAGGAAAACAGAGCACTTATGGATTGCACCCGTGTGCCGTGATGTTGATCCATCGACTAAACTAAACTAAACTAAAACAAGTCTAGACGTTCACATAAGACGTGATTTGTGGGTCTACTTCTATGTATATAAAAGAGACTGTATGTGGTTGGCAATGTATTGGATGCGTTCGATAACGGTACATCCGACTGAGATGAAATTTTCTACACGTCTTCCTTTCATTCCTGTGCAACCGACTGTAATAGTTTCTTAGTGTAAAATCGGCTACTTACTTAATAAAATTTACTATTTAATTTTTCATTATAATTTCTATATAGCAAGGGGACTTAACTCTAGAAAAGTTATTTCAAGGGGCATAACTTTTAATAACATTTCTATATACTTTATAGTCATATTGTTGCATGGTTTTCAAAGATTTATAAACTCTTTGCCTATAATTATTTACAGGCATATGAGTTATAATAAATAATGATATAATCTTTAAGGCATTTTCAAAGTTTTCATAAAAATAATGCATAACATTGTAACTCATCTTTTTATGCTTAAAGAAGTTATCTACAGTCATGTAGGTGATTAAAAACAGTTTTCATTAAAAATAATGGATGGTGTGTGGAAGGACATTCTTTTAAGTTACTGTGTGAATTTAATGAGACGCTCCCCGCCATGAGCTGGGCGAAGCCACGCCGGGTAAGATAGATAGACAGACAGACAGATAGTCGGGAAAGCGAGCTTATATGACTACTTATATGAATTAAATGAGATGCTCCCCACCATGGACTGTGTGAAGCCGGGCCGGCACAGACAGACAGACAGACAGACAGATAGTCGGGAACGGGAGCATATATGACTACGTATATGAATTAAATTAGATGCTCCCCACCAGGGACTGGGTGAAGCCGGGCCGGGTCAGACAGACAGACAGACAGACAGACAGACAGACAGACAGACAGACAGACAGACAGACAGACAGACAGACAGACAGACAGACAGACAGACAGACAGTCGGTAACGGGAACGGGAACTTATATGACTACTTATATGAATTAAATGAGATGCTCCCCACCAAGGACTGGGCGATGCCGGCCGGGTCAGACAGACAGACAGACAGACAGACAGACAGACAGACAGACAGACAGACAGACAGACAGACAGACAGTCGGTAACGGGAACGGGAACTTATATGACTACTTATATGAATTAAATGAGATGCTCCCCACCAAGGACTGGGCGAAGCCGGGCCGGGTCAGCTAGTACTTTATAAAATGAATTTTAGAAGAGTGAGACGTACAGAATCGCAAAGTATGAAGGAAAAAACAAGATCAAGTAATCGGTTCTTGTATTAACGTGGTCTTGAAATAATCTTCATTCCCCCCTGGAAACCCCAAAATTCCCCCCCCCCCCCCCCCATGGGGGAATTCCCCACCGGTTGAGCACCACTGATCTAGACCTTAAATATGGGACAGCGGTACCGTATCAGATCATAGACCCATAGCAGAAAACTGCTTGGGGACATATAACTTAATTAACAATTATGATACCAGCATGATGAATAGGTAATACTCTAGAATGATCTGATAATACGCGGTTAAGGATGTGATACAGTCGCAATAAGGATCTGACGGAGTAAAATCAAGCATACGACAATGTTAACTAAATAATATAATACAATCATTTTTAACATGTAATTATGAGAAGACAACAACTGGAAACATTTAACAACGAGAAAAATTTGTGTAAAGAGAGATAGAGGAAGACAAGATCCCAAGATGTAGAGAAACATGATCACCCACTCCAGTCGGCGAGGCACTTGATAATGATGAAACACTTACGTTAAAGAAAGATCTGATATCATTATATTAGAGCATTATGAAAGATTTAATCCATCCATCCATCATGTGCCATGCCGGTAAGCGTTGGTGGTTATGATTCGCCATTTCACTCGATCACCAGAGTCCTGGATCAGCTCAGTGTTCTTGTCTCGACCATGTCACGTGGTCAAGAAATATTTAGTACTATCATGCTAGGGATCTGATTTCATTATATTGTTGCATATCCTTTACAGGACGTAGCAGTCAACCCCAACATTTTGTGGTTGTTTGTAATTCCTGAGCAAGTTTACGTTCAGTAGCTTGCCTTTGCATTTTCTGAACCGCCAGCACCCATACCATTTCATAAAATAAAGACCAACTTAAGGCAGTCTGCTGCCAATTCTCCCACAGCTGTGTTTAGAACGCGGGTATGCCTGATATCGAACTGCATCATTAACCACTTCGCCAAGGAGCGGATCATCATATTAGAGAATTATCAAAGATATAATACTATCATCTAAAGGACCCTATATCATTATATTAGAGAATTATAAAAGATTTAATACTATCGTGTTAACGATCTGATAGTTTATATTAAAGAAATATTAAAAATTTAATATGATCATGTTAAGGATAGTCACTCTACGAATTTGGTTGCCGCAGTAGTGCAGTGATTAGATGCTTGTCTACTACCCAATGAATACCAAATGGTATATAAAATCTGAGTCGTTGAAACAGCTACACTGGGGTTCACCCCATGAATACCAAATGGTATATAACATCTCAGTTGTTGAAACAGATACACTGGGGTTAGAATTATGTGAAGTTACTAATCTAACTATGACATGTTACTCTACGCGTTTGTTGTTGTTTATCTTTCAATACAACTGTTGAAAGTTACCTACTTTTGGCAATAACAGGTTAGTAACTACACTGTCAACATATAACTGTCATATGCTGCCTATAGTACCTTGCGGTATAGGGCAGGGGGAGGGGGGGGGGGTCTTGAGCCTGAGGGATTAAGGCAGCCTGGCTAGTGTATTCGCTGCGAACCCCAAATGTGTTAATACCGCCACGTTAAGGATATGCCACAACGTCATTAATAAATTAATATACAATCATACTATTGGCATTTTGTTGTCATTACAAACGATAGTGTGTTACATGGTACTTAAAAATAAGGCATACTAACTACTCGTACAACCCATTGCGGTAGCGAATGTGATTGATCAGATCAATTCGCGCGGTAAATGTTTGTCCACAATGGATGCATGTGAACACACGATCATTTCAACTATTGCGAACCATCTGACGTCTCACACGCTCAGTGGGTGACCAATCTGAAATCGTTTTCTTCTTTGTCCTTATTCCATTTCTGATCTTTGCATTGTATGCAACGCTATCAGCGGCGACTTGTTCCGATATTAATGCTGTATCAGTCATATCCCGCTTACACACATCTTTACACCGGAGTAAAGACCCACACCAAACTCTTGTACCGAAACTGTCATTTACTGCCTATAGTACCTTGCGGTGTAGGACAGGGGGTCTTGAGTCTGAGGAATTAAGGCAGCCTGGCTAGTGCAGTCGCCACGAACTGTGCAGGTCAGAGTTTTCTTTTTGCCCCCGACAGAAACAACTTCACGGCTTACCGAGGATTCGAACCTGGGTCTACCGAATGCGAGCCCGGCATTCTAGCCACTAGGCAAGCCAATCTTGTACCAATCTCTAATATATAATGACAATGAAGACGTTTTATCCTCAATCAATACACAATCAAATTGAGGATAAATAGTCATATGTCTGATGCTATAAAAGGTACCGTTTAATACCCAGCAGTAAGTGATTAATGGTAACGGATGCCTGTTCTTGCCATAATGGGTATTGGGTAGTGATGCCTCATATATTTAGCCCAAGTGGCATACGATGGGTGATATGGTCAATATCACATCAGCCGGCTTTACTACCGAGGTCATGTCCAGGTACTCATTTTCCTCGTTGAACTGGATCTGTCTGGAAGCTTAGGATAAAGACGAAGTCTCAGTCTTGAAGGGGTTTCGAACCTATGAACAATATATCCCACAGTAAGGATACCATGTCATGTAAGGATCAATTCTGATTTAAAGGATTGCTCAAACAAAATCTTGTACCAAGATTATGATTTATAAATATGGCTTATAAGTTAGCGATGTGTTTCGAAATAATTATTCAATAATACACAAGAATATAGATAGGCGTGATACTACATGCTCTTTCTGTATTATGTTGTTGTTGTTGTTTGTTTGTTTGTTTGCTGGTTTGTTTGTTTGTTTGTTTTTTCCTTTCGCTTGCTTTGAATTCAAGTATAATCCACACACTTGCTACTACGTCTAGTGCGCTGGACTGAGTTCTAGGTGTGGATTAGTTTACCCTATTACCAGTGCTCCTCGCCATCAAGTAAACTCAATCCGACTTCTTAGGTACTTTCAATTTACTTCCTAAAGTCATTGACGAAAGGTCAAAATTATAGACCAATTGACCGGTGTAGGGAGTTGAACCCAATACCTCGGCATCAGCACACCGGAAACTTAAGAGCGTATGCTCTTATCCATTCGGCATGGTGATCTCCTGTATTCTGTTAAAACCGTTTAAAACATTGAGTAAATTCCATTCCGAGAAAGATTTGTACATGCCATAATCAGTTTAAAGTAGGACCCTACCTTGAGAAGCAACAGCGACCAGAATGATGGTGACCTTTTCACCCACCAAATACCGACTGGTCTTCTATAGACAGAGATCTAGCCACCTATTTATGCTCAATGTGCCTTTAGGAGTGTGGACCCCCGTTCTTTACAGTTTTAAACTCGTTATTGAGATCTCTCAGTAACCAGACTCCCGATGAACAATGAACATCATTGATCAGCGAAGGACCCGAAGTTCCCTTTTCTACGTTTTCCCGTGCAAAGAAAAGTCTAAACTTTTGTGTAAATAAAGTTAATTGTATGTTCTTTATAGGATGCCACAATCAACCCGAGTATTTCTATTTTCGCTGTTTAATATTTACTAGACAATTTTTACGTTTAGTAGTATGCCACTGATTTCTGAACGAACCACACCTCATGCCATAGTAACCAACGCAAAGCTGTCTGCTTCCAAATCGCTTCCATATCCTCGACACGGCACGACGGGACATTTTGAAACGCTTTCAGTGCCCTAAACTACAGGGACGGCAAGTACCTAGGAAATCGGAGTGGGTTTGCCTGATAGAGAAGGGCACTGGTAATAGGGACAGCTAATCCACATTCACAGTTCAGTTCAGTGCACTAAATGTAACAGCACGTGTATGGACTACGCTTGAGTTCAAAGCGAGCGAATGCATAAAAGCCAGCAGTATTAATTCATCAATAACATTACTTCCACAGGTTTTGCTCCGGTGTTTATAGGGAATGATAAATGCAAAATGAAACAATATAAGTTAAGGAAGTCTGAGAGTAGAATGATCAAAGCACCGGATGAGGAAACTACCGTGAAGCCAAATCGCCGAAAAGCGAAACGTTACTTACATCGGTGCTGTAATATATACAATAAATCATTTACAAAATATGAAGATTATGATATGCGTATAAGCTTTACAGTGTTAAGCAAGATCAAACTAAATAAACACCAGCGAAGAAAAATAAACAAATTTAAATGTTTCATTCCTGAGAAGACATTCACAAACTATTATAGTGGCTTTCAAATAAGAAAAGGTTAGCGTTAAATATCGCATATGTTTGATTAATAGGAACACAAAGCCTAGAAAGCAAGCAAAAGATAGCATCAACAAAGCATGTGTGAAAGCGCATCTCACACACAAGAGTATATTTTAAGTCATGCATCTCTCTGGCACACGCAGTGTGAGAAAGGAGCATTAAAATGACAATACTACCTAACCCAAATTGAGAAAAGATCACTAGAACTGTGTCATAAGAAACCGAAGTTATACTTGAAGTTAAAAAAAAAAAACATTACATGAATGCATAATATTTTCTCCTAGAGACATTAAGTGTTTTCTTCTACATTTTGGCTGCCATGAGATGTGTCTCAACTCGTCTGATCATTGTCCATATCTCACATACGTCACAGCATAACACTCTAACACTCTTTTTTTTCTTTCTGTATCTGGCAACGTGTTATTTGAATGTTTTTATGAGTATATTTTCCATGAACTCATAAAAGTCTACATTTGCCACGGCGATTCTTTCTCTAATCCCTACAATGTATCTTCCGCCAAATTCTATGACTGTTCCGATATTGTAGTACAGCTTCAACAGTATAAGAATTCCCCCACTTTCTTGGATGTTGACAATTCCGTGGCGAAGCGGTTACGGACGCAGTTCGTGATCCCGGATACCCGCGTTCGAAACACAGATGCGCGCGATTTGGCAACAGACCGCGTTGCGGTGGTTTTTACGAAATAGTATGGGTGCCGGTCGTTCAGAAAGCAATGGCAAAGTACTGAGCGTAAACTTGCCAAGAGATCATAACAGCAAAAACACAGGTGTTGACTATAACTGTAAAGGATATGCAACTAACTTGGATGTTACATCATGGATATGTTTCTTCTTGGATATAACCATAATTTATGTTTTCTTACAACCGATTTCTAAACCTGGATGATCAATGTTAAATTGATAGATAACATCAAGAGAGGAACTAAAAATAGAATGTTAGGCTGTACAAACTAATTGATAGTAATGCCTACAGCACCTTGAGGTGTAGGATTGGAAAAGTCGGGGGTTGGGGGGGGGGGGGTGATCTTCAGCCAGAGGAATGAAGGCCGCCTGGCTATTGCAATCGCCGTGAACTGTGCAGGTAGGGTGTTCTCCCCCCTCCCCTCTCCCCAAAGGAAAAGAAAATCCATCACCTTACTGAGAATTCGAACCCGGGTTTCCCGAATGAGATCCCAGCGTTCTAGCCACTCGGCCAGACGCTCTTCGTAACGGGAGACCATAATGCTGAAGATTCGTTACGTTCGACTTTCAATGTGGAGAGGGCTCCTGCTCTGATCTGAAGCCGATAGCCACGGGCAGATAGCTGAGCTTGAAAATGCATTTGCCACATAAGGTGAACCTTTTGTTCGCATATCCTTTACAGGAGATTGCAGTCAACACCAACATTTTTCAGCTGCTCGTTGATGTCTTGGCAAGTTGTACGTTTAGTAGTTTGCCATTGCTTTCTGAACGACCGGCTCACATTCCTCCGTAAGTAACCAGCGTGACGCGATCCGCTGCCGAATCTCGCGCAGCTGTGTTTCATACGTGAGTAAACGGGATTACGAACAACGTCACTAACTACTTCACCATCAAGACCGGCAAGTTGACCCTACATGAGTCATATTTGACCAGGTGTTGCAAGCAATGGGCAGCTGGCTGACATTTTTAAAGGAGTCTCGGTGGCGAAGTGGCTTTGCCGCCCGCCTCGAGTTCAGAAGTTCGTGAGTGCGATTCCTGGATACTTCACGCGGTTCACCAATGCAGTTTTCTCGGACACTCCTGAGAGACGTCGCTAGAGCTCCGAAGTTCGTGCTTTGAGCGACGCTTTTGGCAGATAAGAGACCTGCGAAAAGAGACCGAGCCGTATGGGATAAACCTCGATACAATGAAGACGACCCTCTTGATATTAATACCTTTTTTTAAAAATAACTATAAATCTCCCAATTTCTTTAACTACATTTTCTGGGTGGCCATATTATCTAATGTTGTTTATATGTATATATTGTTCAAAATCAGGAAGATCAGATAAGCTTGTAATTGTCATGTGCTTAAAATGGGTTCTTATAAACGTCTGTTAAATAAAGTTAAAATTGTAGAAAAGTGCTTTTTCAAATCGAATTATATCATTAATAATATGAAAACTAGTATAATCATTATAATAGTAACGATAATCAAAATTTTGATTTGAAAGTTTTGAAATATTTTCCGTACGTTTTAATTTTAAACAATCCAAAAAGTGCAATACATTTGCAACAATGATAATATTTGAAAGATATAAAAATGTAAAACTACGTTTAAAAAAAAAAAAAAGAATAAATAAATGAACTACGTGAGATCGACTAAGCACGTGCGAGTGTCAGAGAGATAATGAGGAGCATACGAAAGCGGTATAATGTGAACGTAGAAGTAGCCAGGCGACGTTGCTTATATATGAAATTATTCCATGGAAAGAGAATGATCACCTTGCCAGTACGCGGGAGTGTCCGACTTGTCGTTCGTACCTGCATGGAAAAGCTGGTTGAAGTCGGCTTCGGCGTCCCACATGAGGAAGATGTAGTCCATGGGGACAGAGCTGAGGAGGTCGAGGAAAAACCAAGTCTTGATGTACTGCCTGGCGATCAGCTTCGGATCCAGAATGATCTCGTCTGCGAAGTCGTTGAGAATGATACCTGCAAGGGAAAGGGCAAGAAGATACAAGGAGTGTTAAACACGGTGTTCTTCGTACACTGGTGAAACAGATTAGTTTAGAGTAGGAAAGAGTTTAGATTATAGTAGGAAAAGGTTTAGATTAGAGCAGGAAGAGTTTATAGTAGAGTAGGAAAGATATTAGATTATAATAGGAAAGAGAATAGATTATAGTACGAGAAATATTAGATTGGGGTGGGAAAGAGATTATATTATAGTAGGAAAGAGACATGATTAGAGTAGGAAAAAGATTTAACAGAGGTTCCTCTGTGTGTGTGTGTGTGTGTGTGTGGGTGGGTGGGTGGGTGGGTGGGTGTGTGTGTGTGTGTATTTGTGCGTTCACATATACATGTGTGTGTGTGTGTGTGTGTGTGTGTGTGTGTGAGTGTAGATGTGTTTGTGTGTGTATGTGTGTTTCAAAAAGTTAATTGCGAGTCCTTTAAAGAACATTGCAATCAACCCCTGCAAATATTTGCCGTTTTTATTTTCAATACAGGAAATATATTAGATTCGAGGAGGAAAGAGATTACATATTAGTAGGGGAAAGATTCGTTTATAATAAGGAAGAGGTTATATTATAGTAGGCAAGATATCAGATTAGACTAGGGAAGAGATTAAATGAGTGTATGAAAGGGATGCAACCAATGGTTTACTTTATGTGAGTGAGTGTGTGTATGTGTGTGAGTGTTTGCGTGCTTGTATGTGTTCAATAAAAGCAAATTTTAGCCATTTACAGAACATTGCATTCAACCCCTGTATTTATTTCCCGTTTGTGATCTCTTTTGTGTAATTTTACGTTCAATATTTTGCCATTGCATTCTGAACGACCAATACCTCATACCATCAAATCCTCGACTCGATGTGTCAGGAATTGTGAAAATGCGTTTCACCAACTCTGCTACAGACGCAGACGGAATAATTACTTACACGAATGCAAATACATACACACATATATATCTACACAAATACGTATTTGTGTGTGTTTGTATGCGAGTATGCATTCATGTCGAAACAATAGAAAAACAGAGATATCCGTTCCCTTACCTATTACCCTCACAACGTTATTATTATTATTATTAAAGATATCCCCCACATGTACCTTTGTATACTTCATGCTGACCTCAGTTTTCACAGAAGCTTGACTTCTGACTTACAGGCACGATCGTAATCCTACAAATATGCAAAATATCTTATCCTCTAACACCTCACCCGTGTCATTCCCATTTCTCTATTTCCTATGTGCTCATTCCACTTGTGTCTTCCCTATAGAGATTGACATCTCCCATCCCAATAATTATTTCTCCTTAGCCTACACGTTCCTGCCAATGTGACATCCTGCCAGCTGACCAACGTAACACATAGCACATACAATTATTTTTGTGCCGTATGATTTAGACGTCTTCGGGGGCCTAAGCTAAGTGCTTTTTAGTTGTTTTTAAAATACAGTTGTATTCAAAATACACGTGTATTAGTGTTTTATGTTTTGCGTGCTGACGAAGGCTTTCTTACCACAACGTTAAATCTATCTCCTTTGATTTATTCTTGAGAAGATAACCAATTAAACTGTCCGATTTTGTTATTATACTCCCAGTGACTAAATGTACAATTCATGTTTTGGACAGTGGGAAGCCTAAGACCCTCCACAAGCCATCTCCGGTCACACATCCTGTCTTCAGCGTTGAGGTAAGAACGTTGTATGTGCATTGCGGGACGTTTCATTAACCCCAACACCAGGTTGATTTACTAGGCAGTAATGCACTCAAATTCATCAGCCCTTCGGCTGTTTAAGAAGCTCACATCACCATGTCTTGTTAGTGGGGGGACGGTTCGCTGGCGTTTTCTGTAATGCTACTTACTGTAATGACATGTCTGTGCACAGTAACTAAGTAGCTTCATTTACTAACTAGAAAGACGGTGCCATCTTCAAACGTTAGATATAGGACTGGGTATATGATTTGGCCTTACGGAGTTATGGGAGGAAATTACAGAAAAAAAGAAACCTTGTGACACAATATTTGATTAGTGGCTTAACACATTTAAAGACTTATCAGTTGGTATTCCTTCGGCCTTGTCTGTTACCCGATTATCATGACATCACCTCGCATCCAAAATTAAACCGTGTTTTTGATTTAGTAATATAGGGTATGAAATTACACTGTAAAATGAAATCCGTGCTCTGTAAGGACAATCTGTATCTTGGCCAGAAAATGTAATAAGAAAGGTCTCCTCACATAACCAAGTCGTTAAAGTGACTGATTGGACAGGCGGGTAGAAAACGTCATCCGATGGCTCTAAGCATAACCTGGATACAGATTAATCAATAACGGAACTGACCGCCAGCCGGACAGTATCTTGATTTCTTCTGTCGTCCTTGCCTCGTCTAGCTGCGTTCTCTGAGGGGCAGCCTAATATTTTACGACAAATCAGAGCTTGGTGCGACAGAGTACTGTGTAATGAGTCATATTTGGCTTTAATCTAATAGAGTTGCTAAAGTTCACGACACAATTATCAAACTATAATAACTGAAAGCAGCATTTCTTCTCCTGTAATAAAATCTAGGAATTTGTTCCACTGACCTAGGAGCTAAGGATATTTCCTTACTGGCCAGGTGACGATTATCGAATCCTTTAATTATAATTGACGGGCTAAGTACTTCCCTGTTCACATGAATCGACAGCATCATCACCCATACCTCCAAATGAACCTCACTAATTAAAGAATAATGCTGTAGTTAGTGTTGGGCCGAAGTCATCCCTGAACAAACGCATTCAGGTTCACTACACCCCAAATCACATATATCCTAATGGTAATTACATTTTAGGTTCTTTATGTCAGTTGTAAATTATCATGAGGAGATGTCTATTTAGTTGTTTCTATGCCACCGTCGATCTGTGCACATTGTTTCTCTAAACGACTTGGTCACCATTTAAACGCCAAGTTAAGAGCCAACTGTCCTGACACTGATATGAACATGGTCGGACGTTGTTCGATAAATGAGCTCGTCGCTTGCCAAAGTAAGGCAAAGATTGGCCACCTATTACGCCTTGTTCTCAAGGCCTACAAAATGTTATGGCGCTATCATATAACTGACAATAGCAGGAAACTGCTTCAGGATAACTGATTTACTTGATGCGGGGAAGTCAATAAGTAAGTCACAAATGGCTGTAGAAAAATAACTACATAAGGTAATGACCTGAAACAAGTTTATTTTTATACATACATTGTCCCTTTATTTCTCAACATAATTTCCACCAACACTGATGCACTTATCCCATCGTCTTATCACCCCTCCCAAATAAGCTGCATTGAACTGCATGCTCTGTTTACTAAACTATGTTTTGACTTCACATTCAATTTCGGCGTCATTCGCGAAATGTCTCCCGCCAAGGTGGGTTTTCAGTGGACCAAAAAAGGTGGAAATCGCTAGGGGCTAAGTCGGGGCTGTAAGGTGGATGTTCCAGAACTTCCCACCTTAGTTGGTTAATTTTCTCCTGAGTTAATCGAGCCGTATGTGGCCTGGCATTGTCATGAAAAAGCAACACTCTTCTAGTCAGCAGTCCTGGACGTTTTCTTCGAATTACACCATGAAGCATCGATAGAACTTCACAGTACGATTCAGAATTCACATTGTCACCTTTCTTCTTTACATTGGTTAAAAGCACTCCTTGACAATCCCAGACCACTGTCGGCATAACCTTACCTGCTGATGTCGTAACCTTTAATCTTTGGACACAAGGTGAAGCGACGAATGGAGAAGAATTGTTCTGCAGCAAAGAACCTCAATGGCTCGGAACGCTGAAGAAGAAGAAGAAGAAGAAGAAGAAGAAGAAGAAGAAGAAGAAGAAGAAGAAGAAGAAGAAGAAGAAGAATGTGAAGAAGGATGTTTCTATCCCACTGAAGCACGCTTTGATTCGGGCTGGTAGTAATGCATCCATGATTCGTCCCCAGTATAAATAGGAAGCATTTTCTTATGAATGTCCTTTGCAGGCAGTCCTTTTGCCCACCAAAAAAACGCACAACAGCACGTTGCTGTTTGTTTGTACACTCCATAAGTACAGTCGCGATTTTGTTTATGCGCAGAGCATGCGATACTTAGCGCCACCTGACAAACGGGAATATAAAGTTCGATGTTGCTGTCACCTAATGACACCTGTAGAAAACACCAACTACATTTACCTGGTATCCCACAGAACTATGTGACTTAATTATTGACTCGCCCTTGTATTATTTAAACATGTATTGCTATTTCAACATAAGGGAACGAAGCTGTTCGTGCCATGTGTACTATACGTGGGTTGCCATCAGATGTGTTTGGTGTGCTATGTCTGTACTTGAATTCGTGAAATTCACCAACAAAGGATTTAGTAGTGAAGAATTTCAGGCGCTAATTCAGGCTCAATATCACATGAGTACACCTTCTGTGACTTAACATATGCTGTTCATATTGGTATGTAAATGTTTTCCAGGAATCGAATCAATGAAACAGCACGTCTATATTCACAAAGCGATTAAACTGTATGGAAAATGTATATTCTCATTTAACATGTTTCCACATTAAGTTTAAGTTTTTCTTGCGAATTAATAACCTCAGCGTAACAGTCATTGACTTGTTATAATTTTCCTTGCTTCTGTTGATGTGCGTATCACAATATCCCATAATTTCTACTTTGTCTTATGGTTTGTCGTCGATCACTTAAACCTGTGTAATTAAAATATCCACATAGATAGGAAGTTGAACGGATGAATGAAGATAGCGTGTTGCATGTTTAAATGATGTTTTTGAAGTGTTGTGTTTGAAGTGGTGTGTATGAAGTATTGTGTTTGAAGTTGAGTTGAGTTGAGTTGAGTTGAGCTGAGTTAAGAACCGACATCACTGCACTCAGGACATTCCTATTTGTGCTCGGTTCCCTCGTTCAGCAGCGAGCGAAGAGTCATACTACTAATTGTTCCCACCGTTATCTGATTAAACGTTCTCCTGGTCTTCACTCTCAGTTTTGTTCAGTCTCTGTGTTTGAAGTGATGTGTTTGAAGTGATCTATTTGAAATAATGTGATTGAAGTGATATGATTGAAGTTTTGTGATTGAAACAATATGTTTGAATTGATGTACTGACAGAACTAAACCTCTCTGGTATTACAGCCACTAAGTCCGCATAGAGAGGTATTCCTAACTGTGACTTCCATAAAGTTAACTCAACGTAAGCAAAGGTCCGGTTTACACATCTAAGGGCATTGTGGGGCTGGACCCTTATTTATATAGACCAAACGACACTCAGTGGCTGATGTGGTCAGTATCACGCCGGCTACATTTACTTGCCAAGACATTTCCGGTACCCATTTTAGGCTGGGTCGACCTGGCAGACAAGGTTTATTTTTAAAACAAGAAACCGCCCTTATGCAGGTCAGTCTCAAGACAACAGGTACTGTACACAGGCGTCAAGCTGCGGCGCTACCGCTGTTTGCCAGAATACGAATGCTTATTTTCTTTGTTAAATTCTATAGCCTCTTTAAAGAGATTGTCAACTGTAAGAATGACGTCAATGCTCTATACAGACTATGTAGTATCCAATGCTCTGTTAGGTACCAATGTTGATTCACTTTCACAGTTATCTTTAACGAAGCATTACAGACCACCTTTGATGTGAACCACACAAGTAAAGTGTAACGTTCTTGAACAAAATCACAAAACCAAATGTCCATTTGCAACAATTCACAGCACGCACAAATACCACATTATGAGAATTTACAGCACACTGAAAGTAATACTTCAGATGATCGATATTGATAAGATGTGCTTGAATACCTTTGTAGCACGCTGACATGTTTGATGTTTTTCCAAGCGACGAACCACTTAGTTACGCTACATCAATTCTAATTTGGTCAAAGAATTTCAAGACAATGTTGCGACAAGCATTTCCAGCGCAACATACAAAGGGAAGAGGAGTGTAAAAACATTCCGAAATTTATTATTCGATTCTCCAGGACAGCGAAAACACTACGGTCTGTTTATCAGATAGTTCTAGTCTTGAATCAATGCGTAGAGACACGGATGCGCCTTCCTTGATTTCTGTTACCGATTGTTTTCAGTAACTGATTTCCCTTAATGTACATGCTTTTCCTGAATGTTGTCGGCGATAGATGTGAAGTATAGGGTGTAGTTTTAATGACTGTGCTGTGTTTCAAAATATAAATATTGCAGGTCCAAGTTTTGTATTCACCCTCTGTAAAGTTCATGCAACATAACTGGTAAATACAAAACTTGGACCGGCAATATTTTCAAACACTGCAGTCATTAAAAATACCCTGTATTTACAATAGTAATGTAAAGAATACGTTTTCACGTCCTGCAGCTTATTAGTGATATGGTGCTAGCGCCATATTTCTTCTATAGACTAGTCGACACTGGAAGGTGATGTGGTCAATAGTACCGGCCTTCCAGTGCTTCCCAAAACAAATCCTTGCACTGATTTTAAGTGGGATCGACCTGGGAGCTTAGGTCAAGCATTTAATATTCCCCACCTGGTTTACTCTTTGCTACTCCCATCCGTCGTGGTGTTTTTAACATGCATAATTTGCACACGGCACTTGAGCTTTTCCTTCTTATCCGAAAAAGGCTTGGGGTACGATCTCGCTTCTTAATTGATTCAGTGCCAACAAAAAGTTGGATTGGACCAGAGATGGTACACAATCAAATGAACAAGTATTCTAATGTCAATTTCCGTTCACTGACTGAGTATTGAAATTGGGGAAGTAACACGAAACAAAACAAACGATGATCCTAGTATAGCGATATATAGTCTTTCTGTCTAAACAGGGGGTCACATTTGGCGATATATTATCATTTGACACTGACCTGGTTAAGACATCAGGGGTACGTGTGATATTCCTCGGCACCAATAGTTATTGTCAACATTTCCAGCTTAATGCTGTGATTGAGCCCTCATCTTTCTGAGTCAACATAAAACTGACAATTCTTAAGATATTTTTAATGAGGTAGACTATCTTTCATCACAGCGATGGACATAAATAACTCGGGAAATTTAAATTGGAATACAATTTTAAAGAAGGCAGTAATGATAACAACATTGAGTGTCTGCTATTGATATTATGTCAAAGTTTAGGACTTATTGTGTCAGACCACGGTCCTGCTTGGCGGTCAATATTTTGTTTCATGTAGCTTTGTATTGCCACTGCTATCATCGTTGACAAAGTATATGACTGTACACGATGATGATCCGGGCTACATAGCTAAATTTAAGGTAGCATGTATTAATGACTTCAGTGAACGTGTAGCTAATATGACAAGTATTTAAATACTACGGATTGCAACAGTACTTGATACACGCTATAAATACTTGAAGTGTTTGTCAAAAGATGCAAAAGAACGAACTTGGTCACGTATTGAACAACAAATAGCAGTTAATGTTCATGATGAGCAGATGGAGACTGCTGCAACGAATGATACTGACATTGACAATGAAACTATATGTGAACTAAATGAAGAGAGTATTAAGCTAATTGAGTCTGAAATGGATAAGAACGTTGCTGAATCTGTTGACATTTACAATGGTGGAAACTTAATGAACATCGATATCCAAAATTGGCATTCCTTGCCAAGACAATTCTGTGCATACCGGCTACCTTAGTTCCATGTGAACGATTGTTTAGATCTATTGGTTACATTGTTAATAAAACGCGCTCGTCACTTGAAGCAAATACTGTCAACATACTCATCTGTTTGCATAGTTGGTTATTAGATG
Organism: Cepaea nemoralis; assembly: GCA_014155875.1. NCBI lineage: Eukaryota > Metazoa > Mollusca > Gastropoda > Stylommatophora > Helicidae > Cepaea > Cepaea nemoralis. The sequence continues at coordinate 2,976 of JACEFZ010006001.1, read as the reverse complement.
ACATATGAACAAGACAATCCAGTGTTATTTGGATGTTTGACAAATACGACTATAATGTGAGTTATATGACTAATAATATTTTTGCTTTAATCGAAATACACACACACAAAAGTTAATTATTAAATTTAAATTCATCGGTCGCAGGCCCTTACGTATATATATATATATATATATATATATATATATATATTATATATATATATATATATATATATATATATATATATATATATATATATATATACTGATACACCAGAAAATTGTACAGTAAATGAAAAGTTGGGGTCAAATTAAGGAAACTCTTTATAAAACTGCCGTAGGGGTTTACGGCACTGTGGATCATAAGAGGCAGGACTGGTTTGCGGCCAACAGCGAGACTCTGCAGCCCTTGATTGATAAGAAGAAGAAAGCTCTCTTAAGAAACAAGGAAAGACCAACGCGTAACACTCTGAGTGAGCTAAGGCAAGCTAGGAAGGATGTGCAAAAGGCTGCCAGGCAGTGTGCAAATGATTATTGGATCAAGTTATGTGAGTCCATTCAAATCGCAAGTGATAAGGGAGACATAAGAAGCATGTATGAAGGAATAAAGAAAGCCTGTGTCCAGTGATCAAAAGAAGTGCACCGCTGAAAACCTTGACTGGAGAAGTCATCACTGATAAGAAACAGCAGATGGACAGATGGGTAGAGCACTATTTGGAGCTTTACTCAAGTGAGACCAAACTAGCGGATGATGCCCTAAATGCCATAGAAGGCTCTACCAACTCTTGACCACCTGGACACACTTCCCACCATAACAGAAGTTAAGTGTGCTATAAATGAACTTGCATCTGGCAAGGCTCCAGGTAAGGATGGGATTCCAATAGAGGTTATCAGGAGTGGGCAAGAAACACTCACTCTACAGATCCACCAGCTAATAGAGCTATGCTGGCGTGAAGGACAAGTCCCACAGGATTTCAAAGATTCAAACATCATAACGCTGTACAGTTACACGCATACAGTTAAACGCTGCAGTTACGACCCACTCTGAGGAAGATTTGCAATGTCTACTATCTGCATTCTCCAATGCTTGTTCTGAATTTGGTTTAACAATTAGCAAAAAGAAGACACAGATTATGTCACAAGGTGCACATGGGGTACCATCAATCTTTATTGACGACGCCGAACTAGAGATAGTAGACCATTTTACATATCTAGGATCAGTGGTAAATAGCAAATTATCCCTAGATCAGGAAATCAACATCCGGATTGGTAAGGCAGCAACAACAATGAACAGGTTAAGAAAAAGAGTCTGGGAGAACAGGAAGCTTACTGCCAAAACAAAAGTCCTTGTCTATCAAGCCTGTGTCCTTAGTACTCTTCTCTATGGCAGTGAAACCTGGACAACTTACTCACACCAAGAGAACAATTTAAACAGCTTTCATATGCGGTGTCTGCGAAGAATTCTTGGTATTAAGTGGCAAGACAAAATCACAAATACTGAAGTATTGGAAAGATCAGGTTGTGTGACAGTTTATTCCATGCTCAGTCTTCGTAGACTTAGATGGATAGGACATCTTAGGAGGATGGATGATGGTAGAATACCAAAGGATATCTTTTTTGGTGAATTACAGATGGGTAAGAGATCTCAGGGTCGGCCTCTACTACGATACAAAGATGTGTGTAAGCGGGACATGATTGATACAGGCATTGATAATGCACATTGGGAGCAAGTCGCCGCTGAACGTGTTGCATGGAGGGCAAATATCAGAAATGGAATAAAGTCAAAGGAGAAAATTATTGCAGAAAAGTCACACACCAAGCGTTTGAGACGTAAGATGGTGCATGATGGTGGAAATGACCACGTGTTCACATGCACCCACTGTGAACGGACATTTACAGCGCAAATTGGCCTTATCAGTCACACTCGCTACCGCCATAGTTAAAAGTTATTATGCCTTTTTAGAGCACAAACTATCGTCTGTCAAGACGGCAAGGTGCCAATGATGCAATGATATATATATATATATCCCAAAGAAATCAGGAACCTTGGAATGTGATCAACATAGAACAATTAGTATAATGAGTCACATCACAAAGATTTTGCTAAGAATTATCATGCAAAGAATGAGGAAGAAGATACAACCTGAAATAGGGGAAGAACAATGTGGGTTTGTAGAAAGAAAGGGTACAGTAAATGCTGTGTATATGCTGCGAACAGTTATTGAACGTGCTATAGAAGTAAACAAGGATATACATCTTTGTTTTATTGACTATACAAAGGCTTTTGATAGCATTAGACATGTCAGCATGGTGGATATTGTCACAAAATAAAACCGTGTGTTTAACCAGTTGATTATTATAGAGGCTTTCTGATAAACCGGACTATCTGTTAAGCAACAAGTGTTTCAATTAATACAGAGAAAACATTCATAGTTGTGGCTGCACGTGTTCCAAAACAGGTCGGGCATAAATAACAGCTGTACTTGTACATCTGGTTGACGGATTGGCCACACTCGGAAGTGAGGGAGACGAATCCCGACATCGCCTTGACAGTTTATCAACATTTGAATACAGATGGAAGCCGTGGAATCATAGTGGCAATCGGATGTTGGCCATCACCTGTCGGACAAAATTAACAGTGGCAGATGTATAGAGGAAGTGAGTGCGCTGAATCATACATCGCTTTGACAAGTCATAAACAAGTCGGATGGGAAAAACTGAAGTACTCAGCACGGAAGTAAACAGTCCATATGTCATATAGTTTCCGGACATCACGCAGATGGGCAGATTGCTACTGACAGCTTGTTGAGAAAAACTGTTGTTGGGATCATACAGTAACTCGTTAGTTTGTTGGGGGAGTCGAAACAAGTGATGACAACTTTGTACAGTGACTAGGCCAGGAAAAATCGATTCTTGACAAAGGATGATATGCGCAAATAACACCGCAGGACGTTTCCACCCCATAAATCAAAAAATTTAAAAAAAACCAAAATTTTT
>JACEFZ010006000.1:0-41479 GCA_014155875.1 Cepaea nemoralis | reverse complement strand
TCTTTGTAGGATTTGACTCATTGGCTCTAATTTAATTTCTCTAATCAGTTTACAAGTTTCATTCACTTCTTGTAGGATTTGCTCATTGGTTTTTCTGTCTGTCCATCGTATTCTTTACATTTTCCTCAGAAATCATATTTCCACTGCCATTATGTGTTTGTTTTTTCCCCAGCTTGTTTTAGATCCATACAAAAGTACATGTTCTATGTAGTACTCTATATGTAACCAAAAAAATAATGCATATAACTAAACAAATAAAATAAAATAATTGGTGAGTGTAATAACTTTCTTCCATCAATATATTGTGGTTAATACTTTATACAATAATGATTACCTTTATGACACCATCAGAGTTTCCCTGGCCTACAGTTGTAAGATGTCGAAGAGGAAAGATTGTTCCGTCAGCACCTTTCAAGTGTGCTCTCACCATGTTGAATATATTACTGTCTTATTAATTTTGTGTTAGTGGCACACATACTAAATCTGAAACTTATGATTATTTATGGGCACAGTAAACAAATGCAAACTGAAACACTCAAAAGTACTGCAGATTGTCATTATGTGGTTAATACTCGAGGTACTATAATCATATCATAATCATATAATAATAATACCAGCTCTTCTAAAAATGTAATTAAATTAACGAACGAGCTGTGACTCTATTGTTGCAAATGTACATTACGACCTGTCGACTAAATATTAATAATTAAATTAAATTACTAAAATGATATGTATATATTAGTAATGATATGACGTTCATTAGTTCACCTAAATTGATAAAATGATAATTGATATCATAATCACTCATCAGTGTATTAATCAAATCACGAACAAAAAAGGTAACAGCAGAAACAAATCACAACACTTGCTCTTTACTTTATTTATAACTAACTTATTAATAACTGGCTTACTTATAATACTAGTTCTCTTAATAAAAGCGATAGTTACTGTATTCACAAAGTGTAACACATATTGGCCATCGGTGAAGACGAGTAAGTTGAAACCTGTGGAACATATATTTACATGTCAACAGTGTTCAGCCATAACAACCACAACATCCGGAATCTCTAACCTAGTTACCGTGATGTTTTAAATGCTGCCACTGGTTTATATTTATAAATATTAAATAAATGTTTGTACAATTTTGCCTGAGGTTTAAGCATATTTGATTAATTAGCAACAAATATATGTAAGTTATGAAAATATTGCAGAAACATAAAGTTGTGCGATAAGTTAAAATCTATGATCTCCGAGAAACGAAAGTGGCTATTTCAAAACTAGCAGACGTATTGTGTTTTCTGTACATCTTGTTCTGATCTCTGTGCAGTTTTATCGTCAGTATATTATCAGTAACTAAATGAATTGACCACGAAGATCTCGGATTATACACGGATGAGAGCAGAAATTGACTATCTGGGAAGAAAAACAAATAATGAACACTCAGTTGTTATCCACTAACAATGGATTTTAATAATCCTCTGACAAGAAAGAGCCGGAAGTTCGATGGCGTCTGTGGTAACAACTTGGAGAGTCACTAAATCAGAGAATAACATGCAGAACACGACAAGCTGTACAAGTTTGCACACTTTACTGTTAGGACTTCACCATTTTGTAATGTGATTATACAGCTGCCAATGTCAGCATACACGCCAGAGGAGCATGGACACCAAACTGCACACGGCTGTCCGGTATGGAAATGTTAATGCAGTTTTGGAAGCATTGAGATGTGGGTTCAGTCCTAATGACATCGGCCTGTTTAAGTGGACTCCGGTTCACGAAGCTGCAAATAACGGAGAGAGGGATATACTCAAACTTCTAGTTGATTATAAAGGTGAGTGTGTGCAGAACTGTGCGGCATTGTCTTATGAATGTATGTATTGTCATGCTGATTTCAGTTGTTCACACTTGAGCTTGAAACGAATGTACCACTTGAACAATACTTGAATACGTGGATGGGAGAATTTATTCATAGTCGAAGTGTGAATAAAGCTCAGTTTTATTTGCAATCAAATTGCGGGAATTAACAAACATGTCACAGCGGCCGCTCACTAGTCAATTTTAATGTGAGCCAGTAAGAATGTGGTTAATTTGGGGCGATATTTCATTTGGCAAATAAAATTCATGTTAAGCATAGACATCTGTTGGATCCATCGATTCCGACACTCGATCACACCGTCGCTGTCTAGGGGCTGCGCCTCCCGGCAGCTTCCACAGATCCATAGAGCACACTTTATTCACAAGCTTTGAGTTTTTCAGTTCTGTATTTTCATTCCTAATGTTTATTATTTTTTTTATTAAAAAGTCACTTTCATCTAATTAATTGCTGAAAAATGAAGAAACAAAATATTGCCGCCAGCCGGGGTTTCCGGGGGCAGGGAATAATCACTTGACCAGCCGGAACAGTTCGACTATGAATAAAACTGAGCTTTATTCACACTTCAACTATGAATCAAACTGAGCTTTATTCACAATTCGACTATGAATAGTCACTTTGTACGTGGATTGGGGATGGCGATGACTAGTTTTCTATCCCGCTAGACATTCCGAGAATGCGCACAAGTTCTTAAAGCTTTGAGTATAAGTATAAAACTTCGATTATGGTTGCCTACAAGTATTGTAGAAAATTGAACCCATGAGTGTGTTGAATAGTAATAATGTGTATCCCCAAAATGCTTTAGCAGCATGTAAACTGAGCTAATTGAAATTGTATGTTTATTTTTGTAACTGTTGTCAAATACTCAGTTTTAATAACTGCCCCAGTGGCTAACGGACTGGCCTGCTGGCCCAGTGGTCAACTGCTGGAATCACCATTAACTGATTCAGTGCCAAAAGTGCCAAACAAATAGTAACTTTTGACCAGACTTTGGTGCACAATCACATGATCAAACATTATAATGTATATTTCCATTCACTGAGCATTGAAATTGTGGAAGATACAGCAAAATAAAACAAATAACATGACCCTAGTATGGCGATATGTCGTCCTTCTTTCCAAATGTTAGTTAGTTGATGACTGCCACCTTGCCGTATTGACAGACGATAGTTTGTAAAATGGAGTTATGTCTCTTCATAACACAAAGCCTGGACTGAATCTAGAGACCATGTTTTGCACATGCAGCACGATCCCTCTTATCCTGTCTAGTTTACTCCAGAGGAAAGGTAACACCAATACATCTGGAACAAGACAAGCTGCAGAAGCTGCTGGATCAGCAAAGCAGTGCTCTAACTGCTGTCTGCCTGTCGAAGCTTCCATCCTAAATCAGTTGCTGACCTAGGCTTAGGGCCTAGTCTGCTCTGCCATAACATTTAATCTTTAGGTCGCATTTCCCCGCACTAGGGTAAAGCTTGTACCCTGTTAATTGCATAACCTTTACAGGATATTGCATTCAACATCAGCATTTTTTGCTGTTATGATCTCTTGGCAAGTTTACGTTCAGTAGTTTGCCATTGCTTTCTGAATGATCGGCGCCCATACCATTTCACAAAAAACCAACACAAGGCGATCTGTTGACATATTGCCCACAGCTGTGTTTCTCAGACACGGTAAAGTGAGATTATGAACTGCGTCCATAACCCCTTCACCATGGAGCTTTCTAAATGAGAGGTCACATTTTGCAATATATTATCCTTTGGCACTGAATGAATTAAGGAAGGGATTTGTACTAAATTTATTTAGACTGCCAGGTTGACCCAACTAGGACTCCCAGGTTGACCTGATGTGGACTCCCAGGTTGACCCTTCATGGACTCACAGATTGACCCGACGTGGACTCCCAGGTTGACCTGACGTGGACTCCCAGCTTGACCCAATGTGGACTCCCAGCTTGACCAGATGTGGACTCCCAGCTTGACCAGATGTGGACTCCCAGCTTGACACGACGTGGACTCTCAGCTTGACCCATCGTGGACTCCCAGGTTGACCTGACATAGACTCACAGGTTGACCAGACGTGGACTCCCAGGTTGACCTGACATACACTCCCAGGCTGACCTGACATAAACTCCCAGGTTGACCTGACATAGACTCCCAGGTTGACCTGACATGAACTCTCAAGTTGACCTGATGTGGACTCCCAAGTTGACTTGACATGTACTCCCAGGTTGACCTGACATGAACTCCCAAATTGACCTGACATGGACTTCCAGCTTAACCTGACGTGGACTCCCAGGTTCACCCGACATGGACTCCCAGATTGACCTGACATGGACTCTCAAGTTGACTTGACGTGTACTCCCAGGTTGACATGACATAGACTCCCTGGTTGACCTGACATGGACTCCCAGATTGACCTGACATGGACTCCCAAGTTGACTTGACGTGTACTCCCAGGTCGACATGACATAGACTCCCTGGTTGACCTGACATGTACTCCCAGATTGACCTGACATGGACTCCCAAGTTGACTTGATGTGTACTCCCAGGTTGACCTGACATAGACTCCCTGGTTGACCTGACATGGACTCCTAGGTTGACCTGACATAGACTCCCTGGTTGACCTGACATAGACTCCCTGGTTGACCTGACATAGACTCCCTGGTTGACCTGACATGGACTCCCAGGGTGACATGACATGGACTCCCAGGTGACATGACATGGACTCCCAGGTTGACCTGACATGGACTCCCAGGTTGACATGACATAGACTCCCTGGTTGACCTGACATGGACTCCCAGGTTGACATGACATAGACTCCCTGGTTGACCTAACATGGACTCCCAGGTTGACCTAACATGGACTCCCAGGGTGACCTGAAATAGACTCCCTGGTTGACCTGACATGGACTCCCAGGTTGACATGACATAGACTCCCTGGTTGACCTGACATGGACTCCCAGGTTGACCTGACATAGACTCCCAGGTTGACCTGACATGAACTCTCAAGTTGACCTGACGTGGACTCCCAAGTTGACTTGACGTGTACTCCCAGGTTGACCTGACATGAACTCCCAAGTTGACCTGACATGGACTTCCAGCTTGACCTGACGTGGACTCCCAGGTTCACCCGACATGGACTCCCAGATTGACCTGACATGGACTCTCAAGTTGACTTGACATGTACTCCCAGGTTGACATGACATAGACTCCCTGGTTGACCTGACATGGACTCCCAGGTTGACCTGACATGGACTCCCAGGTTGACATGACATAGACTCCCTGGTTCACCCGACATGGACTCCCAGATTGACCTGACATGGACTCCTAAGTTGACTTGACGTGTACTCCCAGGTTGACATGACATAGACTCCCAGGTTGACCTGACATGGACTCCCAGGTTGACCTGACATAGACTCCCTGGTTGACCTGACATAGACTCCCTGGTTGACCTGACATAGACTCCCTGGTTGACCTGGCATGGACTCCCAGGTTGACATGACATGGACTCCCAGGTGACATGACATGGACTCCCAGGTTGACCTGACATGGACTCCCAGGTTGACATGACATAGACTCCCTGGTTGACCTGACATGGACTCCCAGGTTGACCTGACATGGACTCCCTAGGTTGACATGACATAGACTCCCTGGTTGACCTGACATGGACTCCCAGGTTGACATGACATAGACTCCCTGGTTGACCTAACATGGACTCCCAGGTTGACCTGACATGGACTCCCAGGTTGACCTAACATGGACTCCCAGGTTGACCTGACATAGACTCCCTGGTTGACCTGACATAGACTCCCAGGTTGACATGACATAGACTCCCTGGTTGACCTGACATGGACTCCCTGGTTGACATGACATGGACTCCCAGGTTGACCTGACATGGACTCCCAGATTGACCCGACATGGACTCCCAGATTGACCCGACATGGACTCCCAAGTTGACCTGACGTTGACCCAACGTGGACTCCCAGTTTTAAATGGGTTATAGGAAATATCGTTGGAACCTTATACTCAATGTGCCTCCAGACATGGAAGAGCATCCTCTACTTTGTTGACTTGTACACATTTTTTTTTATTGGAAAAGAATAAATAACTGCCATTTGCCATGGGGTTAGAGTAAATTGAGGGGTTCAGTATAGCTATTAGTTTACTTAATTTGCTTTATATTAGGGGTGTGTCAAAATGAAATATAGTTGAATATTGGAATGTCACTTTATTCATAATCACTGTCTTGCCATACCTTCTCTCATAACTTAGGAGATCACTGGAGCATCAGCCTCTGTGACACTCTGCGTGACTGACAACTTTCCATGTGTTTATCTCTCATCAGTGTTTCAGTGTCTGCCAGGATATGTCTTGTCCATTTCTGAATATTATCTGTGCAGCACATTTTTGGTATTTTAATTGCTCTGGGGCTATACCAGGAGGTATAATGTATAAAACACAGACATCACATAATCACAATACATTCATATCAGTATGAGAAGTTAGAAGGTAGCCATCTGCCTATCTGTCTTGTCTGTCTGTCTTGTCTGTCTGTCTGTTGTTTTGTCTTTCTATCTATATGTGTGTCTGTCTGCTTTACTAGTCTGTCTATCTGCCTGCCTGTATTTCTGCTTAAATGTCCATCTATCTGTCTGTCTGTTATCTATCCCCTCCCCCTATAGATGATGCTAAATGGTATGAGTGCTTTTAGACAAGGGTTTGAGGCCAGCTTTCATGTTTGCTATGGGAGGGAAAGACCTATTCCTCTGTGCACTCAGACCTACAAATATGTGAAGGTCCTAACACAATCACATACCCAGTCATCCGTCCATCATGTGCCATGCCGATAAATGTTGGCGGTCATAATTCGCCACTTCACTCAATCATCAGAGTCGTGAATCAGCTCAGTGTTCTTGTCTCAACCATACCACATGGCCAAGCCATCCAGGTATGTACTTCTCTGTCTTCCCCTTGTTCTCTTCCCCTTGATCTATCCAGTTGTCACCAAGATCTCCAATTTATTTCTTCTCATAATGTGACCAAAAAATTGTGACTATGTCTATGTCTAATTTCTCTAATCAGTTTACGGTTTTCATTTGTTTCTTGTAGGACTTGGTCATTGGTTTTTCTATCTGTCCATGGTATTCTTTGCATTTTCCTCACAAACCACATTTCTGTAGCCATCAAATGTTTTTCAGCTTGACTGCACATTGTCCAAGTTTCATATCCATACAAAAGTACATGTTCTATGTAGCAGCTCAACACTCTTATTCTCGTTGCAGTTGGCACCTTTTTATTGGTCAGTATGTTTTTCATCTTGCAAAAGGCCACCTTTGCCATGTTAATTCTTGTTCTAATCTCTTCAAGGCATCTCCCATCAGTTGTTACGACTGTTCTGAGATAACTGTACTGATTCACTTGTTTAAGAATATTCCCATGTACTTGTATATTACATTGTGGTATTCCCTTCTTCCTAGTGGCGACCATAATCTGTGTCTTCTTGCAATTCAGTTCTAACCCTTGTTGTTCACTGTGTGCAACAACCACATCTACTAAATGTTGCAGATCCTGCTCATTGTCTGCAATCAATACTTTACCATATGCATATCTAATTGATGTTTTCATCCCCCAATGATAATTCCTTTCATATCTTTTATATTTCTGAAAATATTTTCACTGTACAGGGAAAAATGATCTGGAGAAATTACACATCCCTGTCACACAACCCTCTTAATAGGCTGATATTGACCCTCTTCATTATCAATCCTTATGGCAGCTTGTTGTTTCTAATATGTTTTTTATAAGTCTAAGGTCTTACTATCAATTTGTAGATCTGCAAGCATCTCTATCATGTTGACATGTCTTACTGTTGGAAGCCTTTGTGTCGTCAATAAAGCAAAGATGATATACCCACAGCACATCCCTCCTGTGGGCAGCTTTTCTTTAATATTTCATGTTAAATGTAGAGATTCCATTCTTTTGATTAAAAGAATGTCCATGTTAGACATTGGTAGCAGAGTATTGTTTGAAATATTGCTTCAATCATCAGGAGATGTCAACCTGCAGGACAAACTACATGGTAACACACCACTGCACTACGCAGCACGAGAAGACAACTCTGCATGTGTCACAGTCCTGCTGAAAGCTGGAGCTAGAATTGATATAAAAAATTATGAGGGCATGACCTGCCTGGATGAAGCGACATCTTTGTGTCGAGAAATCATAGACAAGTTTGGTATGTCATCTGTTGTTTTTTCTGACTCAGTTCAATTCACGTGTTTGTTTGCTTTAAAATACAAAATTGTATTCACAGTGCAGTGGAAGTTTATTTTTAACAAATGTAGGATAAGTGATAAAACACCTGGGATGTGGTACTAATATCAAATAAATTGAACAAATTGTTTACAAACGTTAAGCAAAATTAAACAAAATTCATCTAATATTCAACAACTTTGAATTACTAATATTCAACAACTTTGAACTACTATTTCAGAAAATTTGTTTTGTTCGTTCTCATAGTCCACTGGCATTCCAAGTCGCAAATATCTCCTGTCTGTTTCATACTTTAACTGTCGTTCACTTCTTTGGTGTTATTCAGATATGAGCACTGATAGATTCACACTTTTCTTTGTAATATGTCAGATGTCCTTCACAGTAACGTACATGTGATAAATGTGGATAATACAATATAATTATGATACACAAATCACTTGCTTAAAAGTTGATGGCAAATGACTGCTGTATTACATTGGTAGATTGTGCACTTATGTGTATCCCAGATGCCTTCCCTTCTGTTTACTCACTCTCTTAGCAAATGTTATATGGACTTTTAATACTTAACCTATACTTTTAAGTGAAAAAGAGTTTTAAGCTGTTGGGGGGGGGGGGGGGGGTGTGTGTGTGTGTGTAGAGTGAAGCAGTAAGTTGACAGGGAAACAGTGAGGTTTGGCAACATGAATAACTATATAGGTAGTATAAATAACTTCATAGATAGTCCTAGAGATCTATAAGCTAAGATTAGACAGTTTATAACAACAATTTGCCTGTTTAAAGGATGGGACACAAAGGACACATTAGTGTGAAACACACTGTAAACACATAGACCAGGGGTTATTATCATGACGTTAGTTGGCCCTCACACTATTGTTAACATTGTTTGGTTATGTCCCCTGTTGTAATCAAATCTTCAGCTAAGTCTAATAAGTGAGAACCTCAAATATCGCATGATTGTTGTGATCTAGTTTCTTGGATGTCCTCTTTTTTCCATTTCCCTGGTTTGTGTTCTCCATATTTTCAGTACTAGGTCTTTATATCTCATAAAAGCCAAGACGATTGTTTTTAAATATTTGAAAACAGAAGTAAACAAGTTAAATGACATGACATGCATAAAGTACCAGGCATAACCATTATACACACCATCATGAGCTAAATACCCCAGGCATGCTGGAGTGTGAGAAAATTAACTGGCTGATAGACTGGCCTCTGCTGCTCCTGTGAGCGATGAGCTACTTTATGACAAGGCAACCATGGTTAAGGTTGTGTGTGACTAAGCTGAAAGTGCAGCAAAACATGATCCATGCTTGTGGAGGCTGATTCAGTGGAGAGTGGGAAGAGGCTCTGGATCACATTCAGTGCCTAGAGGAAAGTACAGGTGGACGTTCAATCATGTAGCCATATTTCCAAAAGTATGGGAGACTCTTCATTGACTATTGAAGGAAGAAATGCAGTTCACACGGGAATGTCCCAACTGCAATAATGTTGATTCTTGTACTCATACTTAAATGTGAAACACAATATCATTGACTTTGAGTTTTCAGTGTGCAACTTTGACTCAGAATTAACAAGTTCGTTGTAGAGCTGAGAAATGTTTAGGGTGGATGGTTTCTCATGATATCATATATTTGATGGTGATCAGTAGGGTAATGACACCTGACACCTAACCCTCTTAAATAACGGGTCAAGGCTAGTTGTTCTGCATGCACTATTTGCCAGTTTAACAACCTACAACATTTGGAAAATCATTAAGAATAGATTATAAGGTTTGCCCTGACAAATTTTTTAGAACAAAACTTACCCACAGATAGATTGAACTGTTCACCTTAGGTGGAATCTGTGTAGAGGAAGTAATCTTAACACAGACAGACTGAACAGTTTGCCTTAGGTGGAATCTGTGTAGAGGAAGTAATCTTAACCCAGACAGACTGAACAGTTTGCCTTAGGTGGAATCTGTGTAGAGGAAGTAGTCTTAACACAGACAGACTGAACAGTTTACCTTAGGTGGAATCAGTAGTAATTGAAAAGTTCTCACTTACTTCAGAGCAGAAACAGAGATCTTGAAAATTGCCGCAGAAATGTTGATAACAGAAACAAAACAGCTCCCTTTACAGTTGTGAAGTAAGTTGTTTCAATACTGAAGAGCAGAAACACTGCAAGACTAGCAGACCAAAGAGCACTACATGAACTATACCAGAAATCCAAAAGGGTTTCATTGCAGCATATCTGGAAATGAAGAAGTTGACAAATTGGCAAATGAAGGTGGAAGATTATCTCAGCCTGTTATAGTGATAACCTGTGATGAAGCCATGTGATTTATAATAAACAGTTATGGAACCAAGTGAAAATGAGAGCATCCTGATGACCAAAAAGGTGATGCATTTTCATCAGCTCAGTCAAAAAGAAAAAGTAACAATCTGCACTCTGCACAGGATACAACAAGCTGGTAATCAAATAGATGGATAACATAAACTTATGTCTAGAGCAATGGTTCTCAACCGGTGGGGAATTATTCTCCCCCCCCCCCCCCCCAGGGGGAATTTTAGGGTTTCCAGGGGGGGGGGGGGATTAAGATTATTTCAAGATCGTATTAATACAAGAACTGATTACGTAATATTGTCTTTCCCTTCATACTTTACGGTTCTGTACGTCTCACCCTTCTAAAATTCATTTTATAAAGTAAGTAGACCCACAAACCACGTCTTATGTGGACGTCTAGACTTGTTTTATTATGTGCTATTAAATTTAGCTTCCATTACTACGTATACTGTGTAGGAGGGGGGTGGGGGGTTATGTAGGAAATACGAAAGGGGGAGAATGACGTTCTGAAAATATGGTGAAGGGGGGCACGGGCCAAAAAAGGTTGAGAACCACTGGTCTAGAGGAAGTAATCTTAACGCATGTTCTGCGTCAACACTATGCACATGAAGATTACATGGTACACTTCCACGCATGTTCTGCGTCACAGCGAGGAGCATCAGTTTATGAAAGGCCGGCAGGCGAGCAGAAAGAGTGAAGTGAACATCCATTAGCGGGGAGCATCAGTTTGTGAAAGGCTGGCAGGCGAGCTGAAAGAGTGAAGTGAACATCCATTAGCGGGGAGCATCAGTTTGTGAAAGGCCGATAGGCGAGCAGAAAGAGTGAAGTGAACATCTATTAGCGGGGAGCATCAGTTTGTGAAAGGCTGGCAGGCGAGCTGAAAGAGTGAAGTGAACATCCATTAGCGGGGAGCATCAGTTTGTGAAAGGCCGATAGGCGAGCAGAAAGAGTGAAGTGAACATCCATTAGCGAGGAGCATCAGTTTGTGAAAGGCTGGCAGGCGAGCTGAAAGAGTGAAGTGAACATCCATTAGCGGGGAGCATCAGTTTGTGAAAGGCTGGCAGGCGAGCTGAAAGAGTGAAGTGAACATCCATTAGCGGGGAGCATCAGTTTGTGAAAGGCCGATAGGCGAGCAGAAAGAGTGAAGTGAACATCTATTAGCGGGGAGCATCAGTTTGTGAAAGGCTGGCAGGCGAGCTGAAAGAGTGAAGTGAACATCCATTAGCGGGGAGCATCAGTTTGTGAAAGGCCGATAGGCGAGCAGAAAGAGTGAAGTGAACATCCATTAGCGAGGAGCATCAGTTTGTGAAAGGCTGGCAGGCGAGCTGAAAGAGTGAAGTGAACATCCATTAGCGGGGAGCATCAGTTTGTGAAAGGCCGATAGGCGAGCAGAAAGAGTGAAGTGAACATCCATTAGCGGGGAGCATCAGTTAATGAAAGGCTGGCAGGCGAGCAGAAAGATTGAAGTGAACATCTATTAGCGGGGAGCATCAGTTAATGAAAGGCTGGCAGGCGAGCAGAAAGAGTGAAGTGAACATCCATTAGCGGGGATCATCAGTTAATGAAAGGCTGGCAGGCGAGCAGAAAGAGTGAAGTGAACATCCATTAGCGGGGAGCATGCAAGCGAGCAGAAAGATTGAAGTGAACATCCATTAGCGGGGAGCATGAGTTTATGAAAGGCTGGCAGGCGAGCAGAAAGAGTGAAATGAACATCAGTTAGCGGAGAGCATCAGTCGGCAGGCGAGCATAAAGAGTGAAATTAAAATTAATTAAGGGGAGCTGAAAGCCCCTAACACAACAGGTGTATCCCGGGTGACTCATGGACACTTCACCCATAATGATTGTATCAGGTATGTGGCGTACCGACGTGTCCTGAACGCCAAACTAGGGTACCACACGCCATGCATTGTTTCTTATCCGTCCACTCTAGCAGTTCAGTTATGTGAGGCTTCAGCCACACTGAAAGACGCGAGCTGGCCCTCCGTGTTAAAATGTGATATGGGAATGTGCGTCCTATATGGCTATTTTTGGATTCAAGTATGGATTTGTTTCCTGAAAATACAATCATCGGAGGGAACGAACTGTCAAGTTTGAGTTTGTTGAGAACAAAACTGGGACCAGTGTGAAACTTTCGTTAATGTGACTGTTCTTGATGTGGCGTGGTAGAATGTGCGTAGAGTCGTCCTTTTTATGGTAAGTGTATGATATCAAGAGTGTGTGCATGTAATGTGCCAGTGATTAGAAACGTGTACATCGCTCATAATATTAGATGGAAGAATTTGCATTTCATGATGGTCTTATAGTCACATGTTGTTGATTCATGATGAAGGCTTTATTATAGTCACTTCTTGTTGTTTCATGATGAAGGCTTTATTATGGTCACTTCTTGTTGTTTCGTGATGAAGCTTTATAACCACAACTTGTTTCACGAAGGCTTTAGTCACAACTTTTTTCTTTTTTTTTTTCATAATGAAGTTTATATATTTTTTTCATTTTTCATAATGAAGTTTATAGTCATAACTTGTTTCATGATGAAGGCTTTATAGTCACAACGTGTTGTTTCATGATGAAGGCTTTATGGTCACAACATGTTTTTTCATGTTGAAGGTTGTATAGCCAGAACTTATTTTATGCTGAAGGCTTTATGGCCGCACCTTCCACTCTGTTTTCAGTATAGATTATCTTTTCTACTTTCTCTATTTTTCCAGCACATTCTTAAAATCCCACCCATGTCATTGTTTGAAATGGTAGAGGTAGTTACTTGGGATAGTAGTGTGTAGTCTACAGCACTTTCATTTCTACCGGCTGTGATTTGGTTGCTGGTTACTCTTCCTGCAATACATGTCAGACCAGCTGTGCTGTCTGTGGACAGTCCGTCTTGTGTGTAGCCTACTGAGACAAGATATGTCTTGCTCTTCTAGACTGTCTTATGAATTGGAAACAAATAGGTATATTAAGCTCCCGCGAGAAGAAACGAACTAAACATCAACATGTTACACATACCTTACAAGGAGATCCATCGTAACCTCTTTATGCTTTTTCTGTTCTTTCTTTTTAGACTTTGTGTTAATGTGGTCTACCATCCGAAATAAGTTTTCTCCATTGTGATTTCCCCCCCCCCCCCCCGATGCTGGGTATGGGAAGAGGAGGGGAGGGGTTTATGTTTGCACTTGTTACCTCAGATAACCATATAGGTAGCACCAACTACATTATGGTATGAAATGACAGGCGATTTCAAAGCCGTGACCCCCCCCCCCCTTTTTTTTTCTCTCTCCTCCTTCCCCCCCCCCCCCTTTTCTCCCGATGTCTATTCCAACAGTTTGACTTAATATAGCGTTACGTCGTCTTTTCTCTTCCTTCTTCCTCCTTCCTTATTTCTCCTAATCATCTTCTTTCTCCTCATCATCTTCTTTCTCCTCATCATCTTCTTTCTCCTTTCTTCTTCATTCATTTGTAAAAAACCTTACTAATGTGAATACTGAAAATATAAACAATGTTGTTTATAGTATCAGCATTCATATTACTATGGCGCGTGTGTGTGTGTGTGTGTGTGTGTGTGTGTGTGTGTGTGTGTGTGTGTGTGTGTGTGTGTGTGTGTGTGTGTGTGTGTGTGTGTGTGTGTGTGTGTGTGTGTGTGTGTGTGTGTGTGTGTGTGTGTGTGTGTGTGTGGTGTGTGTGTGTGTGTGTGTGTGTGTGTGTGTGTGTGTGTGTGTGTGTGTGTGTGTGTGTGTGTGTGTGTGTGTGTGTGTGTGTGTGTGTGTGTGTGTGTGTGTGTGTGTGTGTGTGTGTGTGTGTGTGTGTGTGTGTGTGTGTGTGTGTGTGGTGTGTGTGTGTGTGTGTGTGTGTGTGTGTGTGTGTGTGTGTGTGTGTGTGTGTGTGTGTGTGTGTGTGTGTGTGTGTGTGTGTGTGTGTGTGTGTGTGTGTGTGTGTGTGTGTGTGTGTGGTGTGTGTGTGTGTGTGTGTGTGTGTGTGTGTGCGTGTGTGTGTGTGTGTGTGTGTGTGGTGTGTGTGTGTGTGTGTGTGTGTGTGAGTGTGTGTGTGTGTGTGTGTGTGTGTGTGTGTGTGTGTGTGTGTGTAGGTGGGTTTTTTTTCTACATGAACGTAACATGCATAATACATAACAAATAATTGTATGAAAGATTAGTTTTTGGAAAGGTCGAATTATGTCCGGCCTGCCTGCTCAGTTTGAGATCCTTTGAAAATAACCTTCTTCCCGTCGTTCGTCTTTCGCTTCTTCCTATCTTTCCTCCTCCTGTTCCCCTTCTTCTTCTTGTCGCATTGTGTAAGTGACATTTTCGCCACACGAGTTCTGGTCAGTAATAAGCAGTTGTTCTTTAGATCTATACGGCTGTGACCGTAAGTTTGCCTCATTGGGCTACTGTGTCTGTCTGTTGTGGGGACAGTGCCGCAGAACATGCCTGGAAGTGTAATCTTCATGTGCATAGTGGTGACACAGACGACGAAGCCAGTACATATATTGCATCATCATCATGTGCCATGCTGATAAGCGTGGGCAGTCGTGTTTCGCCCGCCATCTCACACGATCACTAGAGTCGTCGATCGGCTCTGTGTTCTTGTCTCGACCATGCCATGTGGCCAAGCCATCCAGATATTTACTTCTCTGCCTCCCCTTGTTTTTTTAATCAACATTTCTGCAGGTCCACATGACCGAATGGATAAAAACGCGTGTTCTTAAACATCCGATGTGCTGATGCCGAGGTAAGCGGTTCAACCCCTACATCGGACAGCTGGACTAAAATTTTGACCTGTCGTCCTTGACTTGGGGGCGTTAATTACAAGTACCTCTGAAGTCAGAGTGGGGTCGCCTGATGGCGAGGGCCACTGTTAATAGGGAAAGCTAACCCACACGCAAAATTATGTCCATCACTACTATAAATAGTGTGTGTGTGTGTGTGTGGACTACGTTTAAGTTCAAAGCGAGCGAGCGCCAAAAAAAAATAATAATCAATATTTCTTCTCATAACGTGTCAAAATTGGACTGTCTACATCTAATTTCTCTAATCAGTTTACGGTTTTCATCTATGTCTTCTAAGACTTGCTCATTGGGTCTGGCCATTGTATTCTTTACAATTTCCTCACAAACCACATTTCCACTGCCATTAGATGATTTTCACTTGGTCTGCTCATTGTCCACGTCTCACATCCACACACAAGTGCTTGTTCTGTGTAGCACTTCAACACTTTGTTGTTTCGTTGCAGTTAACATCTTTTTATTGGTCAATATGTTTTCCGTCTTACAAAGTTCTGGAAGGGCTGTTTATTCTATCTATTTTCCCCATCCTACGGCGAAAACCAGTCCTCTGCTCCTGCTGGTCAAGATACCGGTCATCTGTCCCTGCTCGTCAAGAGATCGGTAGTCGTCATTGGGTCAACTCTGCTGTCTTGGCTAATACCGTTTTGCTTATTTCTCTATAGAACATGTATGACTTGTCCGACAACACCCTATATGATACAGCACTCTGTTTATTCTCCTGCATGTACGCTCTAATAAGAAGCAGTCCCACGTTGCTTATCCAACCATAAAGGTGAAAGCGAAGCTTCTGTTTGTGCTAGCATGACAGATGTAAATCATTCACATTCCGGGAACGCGCCTACTTATTGAAGTATTACATGCAGTTGAATACAGCTTTGGTGTCTAGTGACATGGCGTCATAGCTGTAACTGCGGCTATTGAAACAGAGGTCCAGCTACTTTCTAAACATGCTTGTGCTTTATCCTGCTAGAAAATCTCTTTTGTCCATTGCTGATAAGTAATACAGAAACAAATATTCTTACTTTGTAAATGAAGACTGAAACTGAGTTTCTAAATCTATACTCGTTAAATTAAGTGATTGATTAGTTAGAAACCACGTCATTCACATGGTCACAATGCCCATATTATCTGTCTCTCTCCCTCCCTCCCTCCCCCCCTCTCTCTCTCTCTCTCTCTCTCTCTCTCTCTCTCTCGCTGTCTCCCCGTTTCTCTCCCCCTGTATCTCTCCATCTCTGTCTCTCTCTACCCTCTCTCCCCCTCCCTCTCTCTCTACCTCGCTTTCTCCCCCTATCTCCTTCTCTATCACCCGCTCTATCTCTCTCCCTGTCTCTCCCTCCTCCCCTCTCTCTCCCTCTCTCTCTCTCTCTCTCTCTCTCTCTCTCTCTCTCTCTCTCCTCTCTCTCTCTCTCTCTCTCTCTCTGTAATGTCGGAATTTGGGAATGCTTATTGGTGTCCGTAACGCAATGATTACAAATACACCTACGTCGTCCCTGTCTAGTTAGTGCCACGGGTGATTGCAGCAGTCTCAGTGAGTGTGGGTCATGAGCTTCAGTGTCAACCTGTAACAGTTTGTCTGTCTGTGGGTCTGTCTGTGTGTGAGCGCACACGCACACACACACACACACACACACACACACACACACATGAATATTAATGATTAAAACCTAACTATCGATATGAGAACATGAATTGATCCCCTCAACCCCGCAGTCGATTTGTGTTGATAAATCAATTAGCTTACTTTAGGCATGGTTTTCTTGTTTTGCGAGAGAGAGAGAGAGAGAGAGAGAGAGAGAGAGAGAGAGAGAGAGAGAGAGAGAGAGAGAGAGAGAGAGAGAGAGAGATCAGCTGCCTTGCCAGCTAGGGTGCCCCTCTTTAGACATGTTGAAACTGGCAGTGACAGTGGAATGTATGTCAGTGTTAGCGACACGACAAGTGAAACTCTGTACTCCTTTGTTGATCCTGTCTCAATGAATGTTGAGCCGGCCTACCACCATCCAAGGTTGTGTAGGGAGAGTTTAGTTGTCCGTTTGTCGCATCTTTTCCTTTCAGTGATTTGTAAACTAGGGACTCCACTGTCGCCGTGTGTACATGCGAGATTGCTAGCAAGGACAGTCGTGTCGTATCCGCGTGTTAAACTAAGCACCTCTTTAAGCAAGAATGTAGGTAGTCGCAGCGCTGGTTTGTGTCATAAACACGCCTACAGAAATACCTCTTCCAGATACGTCTCTTCAGACATACAAATCTCGCCACCCGATCGATTCATTTCTAGTCTGGGAGTTTATCTTAACTAATGGTTGTGTAATATGATTCTATGCATAATAAGTTTGCAATAATATTTTGGTGTATTTCGCGTTTTTTATGTGTGCTATTGTATTGTGTTAGTTTCACGAGGCTGGAGACCATTTTAAGGATTCACGTGAGGAATAGTTTGATATCCCTAATAACATTGGTGCATCACTAATTTTGCAGAAGAACTTTCTGGATGTCACTAACCACATGAAATGCGACAAGACCCCAGATCAGCATCACAATTAACATGAGCAAAGTCTTAGAAGAATATGGAATAGACCAGGACACGATTCTGCTGGACATCTATACCGGAGACATACTTCCTGACTTATGTTACACATGTTTATTGCATCACAAAGAAATCAGCCTTAGAATGTGATAAACATGGAACAATTAGCTTAAGGTGTCACAACACACATTTTGCTTACAATATTCATGTAAAAGCTTGGGGAACGGCAACCAAAAATAGGGGAACAATGCGGGTTTGTAGAAAGCAGCGTACACCACATGCTGTGTATATGCTGAGAACAGTAATAGTAGTAAACAAGAAGTAAATAGAAATAAACACCTATATCTTTTCTTCATTTACTACACAAAAGGCGCTGGATAGAGTAGGATGTGATAAAAATGCTTGCAGATCTACATATGGACAGAAAGACCTTAGACATGTAACGACAAGGATCGTCTTATAACATCTATTTCCGCTGGGTTGTGAAGTGTTGGGTCTTCACATATTCTAGACCACGACATATGCGATAGGGGGCTGACTCCCTTCGCCGTCCCCTATCCTTCCCAGACGACCCCCAGAACATTCTGAAACGGCTGCCCATGTCTATGAGGCTGGTTCAAGCCCAGTGTCCCACTGGTCAGAAACCAAATGTATCTGCCTCTGCTGGGGATTGAACTCGGACCTCTGTTATGATAGGCAAGCGCATTAACCACTAGGCTTTCGCAAATTTTTTAGCCTTATACGGAAAGTATATGGGAAATAACATACTACCATAACAATTGATAATGAAGTATGTCAATACTGCCCAATCAAGAGAGGTAGGTGTACGTTAGGCATGTGAGGTGTCTCCGGATTTCTTTCCCCTATATAGTGACAGAATGGACAGTTTAATAGACACGAGGGATCGCCTTCGGAGGACATCGCATCACCGATATGAGATATGCAGGACACCGAACGGGGTCTGCGATATTTAATTAGTGCTGTTATTGTACATAGTGAGCGTTTAGACTTCAGCAATACATCGTCAGAAAACAGAAATTAAGGTCATCTCCAAACGAAAGAAGTAGCACAATGTAATATCCAAATAAATGGGGGAATTCTGAAACAAGTAAATCGGTTAATATATATTGGAACAGTCATAACATCTTACCAAGAGGCATTGTAGAGATCAGAATAAGAATTGTCATTTCACATGTAGCCTTTTGTTAGATGGTAAATATACTCACCGATAACAAGCTGCCGGTTGCATTGAGATATAAAGCGTGTTATGTACAGCCTTTACTGTTGTATGCACGTGAAACAGGGACAATAAACAGACAAGACGGGAACAACCTAATGGCAGTGAACATGAGATTTCTGGGGAACACATAAAGAATATCATGGATGGACAGAGACACAAATAAGGCAATTCTTCAACACTTCGAGAATTGATTTAGAGAAATTAGACGAAGGCGGTCGAAATGTGTGGCTTGTTATGGAGCGAAATGAGTTTGGACACTTAGTGACAACTGGCAAACTTTGGAAACATGTTCTCTAAACATCAGATAATTCAGAAGTCAGCCATAGGGAACCTAGCTTGATTCGTTCTCTAGACATCAGATAATTCAGAAGTCAGCCACGAGGAACCTGCTTGATTCGTTCCCTACACATTAGATAATTCAGAAGCCCGCCATAGCAAACTTAGCTTGATTCGTTCCCTAGACATTAGATATTTCAGAAGCCCGCCATAGCAAACGTAGCTTGATTCGTTCTCTAAACATCAGATAATTCAGAAGTCCGCGATAGGGAACCTAGCTTGATTCGCTCTCTAGACATCAGATAATTCAGAAGTCCGCCATAAGGAACCTAGGTTGATTCGTTCCCCCTTATTTTTTTTTCTATTTACAGGACATCGCTGTCAACATTAGCATATTACTGTTGTTGTTGATGTCTTGGCAAGTTTACGTTCAGTAGTTTGCCATTGCTTTCTGAACGACCGGCTCCCATACCAACACGTTAAACCCCAGCGCAACGTGGTCTGCTGCTAAATCGGTCGATGCTGTATTTCGAACGCGGGTAAGCTGGCTTACAAATCGCGTCTGTAAGGCCTTAGCCACAGAGCCCGGCGATTCGTTCCCTAGACATCGGATCATTCAGAAGCCCGTCATAGTAAACGTAGCTTGATTCGTTCTCTAAACATCAGATAATTCAGAAGCCCTCCATAGGGAACCTAACTAAGTAACACATAATTCAGAAGTGCGTCATAGTTAGCCTAGCTCGATTCGTTCCCTGAACATCCAATATACAAAGATAGTGGTTTTACTAGAAATGTAACAATGAAAACATAATTCACTATGGTGTCAGGGAGTTGCGAGTTACTTGACTATTTTAAAAGTGAGTCGCAGGTTACTTGGCTATTTTAAAAGTGTGTCGCGGGTTGCTTGACTATTATACAAGTGGGTCGGGAGTTACTTGACTATTATAACAGTAAGTTGCGTGTTACTTGACTATTATAAAAGTGGGTCGCAGGTTACTTGACTATTTTAAAGGTTGGTCTCGGCATCTAACCACAGCTGAAAAACGTAGGTTGTGAATGAGGCCGAATTTGGAATTTTTGTTTTGAAAATTGGAATTGGAATTACTTGACTATTATAAGAGTGGCTGGCGGGTTACTTGGCTGTTATAAAGGGATTGTCGGTCGGTTATTAAAATTAGGATCGCAACTCTTAAACGGTTGGGAGACACCATTATAGACAATATAGAGAGCTATGCTTTACAATGGACATACTTGTTTATAGGATGGACTCATTGTCTGCTGAAAGATGCTACACATTGGATGCAGCTTCACATTTCGTGTCGTGACATTTCGCCATGATCAGTGAACACATCTTTCTACTCCAGGCGAGTTGATAGTTAAACAAGAACACGCTTATGATTGGTAACCCGTGGACATTTCGGAAGTCACCATAAGGCTCCTTTTGCCAGCCGGTAACCGTGTGAGGGACAACTTCCGGATCTGCTCAGCTGTTTGTGTGGGATTAAAGCAACACAGTAAAATCCTGTGATAACAAGTCTGTTTGTAGTTGCAGATGTGTGCTTATGTATTTCGTGATATCGCGGATACGCCATCAGAAAATTACCGAACAGTCGTTGAAACAATTCTTGAGAGTTTGTGCACAGCTGTTTCCAGTAAAAGACATCTACGAATATCTCCAACACTGCAATGGCAATCCCTACAGGATTATCAGCGAACTACTGTCAATGACAATCCCTACAGGATTATCAGCGAACTACTGTCAATGACAATCCCTACCGGATTATCAGCGAACTACTATGTCAATAATATTAGCTACAGGAGTATCAGCGAATTACTCTGTCAATGACAATCCCTACAGGATTATCAGCGAACTACTGTCAATGACAATCCCTACAGGATTATCAGCGAACTACTATGTCAATAACATTAGCTACAGGAGTATCAGCGAACTACTCTGTCAGTGACATTCGCTACAGGATTATCAGTGAACTACTCTGTCAGTGATATTCTCTACAGGAGTATCAGCGAACTACTGTCAATGACAATCCCTACCGGATTATCAGCGAACTACTATGTCAATAACATTAGCTACAGGATTATCAGCGAACTACTCTGTCAGTGATATTCTCTACAGGATTATCAGCGAACTACTCTGTCAGTGATATTCTCTACAGGAGTATCAGCGAACTACTGTCAATTACAATCCCTACCGGATTATCAGCGAACTACTATGTCAATAACATTAGCTACAGGATTATCAGCGAACTACTCTGTCAGTGATATTCTCTACAGGATTATTAGCGAACTACTCTGTCAGTGATATTCTCTACAGGATTATCAGCGAACTACTCTGTCAGTGACATTCGCTACAGGATTATCAGCGAACTACTTTGTCAATGACTTTCGCAATAGGACTATTAGCAGACTATTCTGTCAATGACATCGTGTAAAACTTAGTATTCTGAGATTAGCCTTCCATCACTGACATTGCCACAGTACACTCGCCTAGCAGGTCCCTCACTGGCATCATCATCATGTGCTTCTCGATGTTTTGTGAAGGTAATATTGTCTCTGCTTGGTTGATTGTTTTTTCTTTCATTTGTAAAGAAATGTCTTTATGTGCACATGGACACCTGCATAGGTGTTCCAGTCTCCTCTAGCACCCTTGCCTGGCGGCCCGTGGGTCATGGTTTCCAATCCCCGGCTTAATATAATAAAATGTGGGGCTGGCATCATATACCAAGTATGTCTGAATGCTTGTAAAAGTGTCTTTGGGAGTTGAGTGGTCTCGGGGTATGGTGTCCGACTTGATTCTGTCCCATGATATTCTTTGCATTTTACTCAGAAACCACCACTGATATGATGTCCGACTTGAGTGCTGGAGGTCCCGGGTTTAAGTCCCGGTGAGCGTCGGATGTGTTCACGTGGAATTCTAGTAACAAAATTTCCCCTGGTCTCTGGGTAGTGAGATCGGATGCTCGTGTGTATTGTTACGCACGTTAAAAAAAATTCCCAAGGCAGTTGGAAATCGAAAAAAAAGTGTATACTAACGGGCACAATTTCGAGTTAAAAACCTACCCAAAGTATTTCAGGAGCCTCGCCTGTGCTACGGAGTTTGTGCGCTGAGCTGAGGTTCCCTGGACTCAGGCTTGAGTTAGGAGTAGAACGGAGCACTTATGGGTTACACCAGTGTGCCGTGATGTTGATACGTCGACTAAACTAACTAAACTAAAGTGTGCCGTGATGTTGATCCGTCGACTAAACTAACTAAAGTGTGCCGTGATGTTGATCCGTCGACTAAACTAACTAAACTAAAAGCTTCTGTTATTTTATTCACCACTGTCGATGTGAATCCAAACAGTCGCACACTACTTGTGGCACGGGTTGCCGTGTAGTCAGGCGTTTAATAGCCGCTCTTTCATAATGGGTAGTCTCTCATCCGTGCCCATGTTCACTACCCCAATTATACTTTCCCGTGATAGCAGTATGCTGACTTAATTTTTAAGAAACGCAACAGTGTTATTGTTGTCTTAAGACGTATTGTATCCCACACTGAAGTGAAGAATATTATGACAAAATACATATTAAGTCATCTATTGGCATTTTCATCAGCGTTAGTGTCTTGCCAGCTGGCGTGGGCGTTCATGACTCTCCACAGATCTCGGTCTTTGGTGTTTTGGATCAAATCTGCTGATGATATTCCTCCATTCCACCGTTTCATTCCATCCATCCTCATTTCTCTTGGTCTGCCTCTTCATCTCTCCAGTCGTCACGATGTTCTCCAATACCTGTCTTCTCATCACACGACTACAGAAAACTATTTGTCTCATTCTTATTGTTGAATATAATGTTCCAGTTTCATTAGCCTGTTTCAGGCAATCGTTGTTAGTTACTCTGGCAGTCCAAGGAATTCGCAACATTCATCCCAGAAACCACATCTCTGTGGCTTGTAAACTCTTCATAAGTTGTTCATTCACGCTCCACAATTCACTGCCTTACAGCAAAACAGGTTGTAAATAACATTTAAGTACTCTCTTTCAATGATAGTAACTTATTGCATAAAATGCTTTTCATTTTCTGAAATGCAGTATTTCCTTGACGTATTAATTAGTTTCCATTGACTATTAATCATGCTGCATGGGCAACACATGATCTCTATATTTTAGCCCAGGCTTTGTGCTATGGAGAGGCAATAACTCCATCCCTGGTCTTAACTGGTCTCGGAATCAAAGCGAGAGGCAACTGTTATACAGGCATTGATAATGCACATTGGGAGCAAGTCGCCGCTGAACGTGTTGCATGGAGGGCAAATATCAGAAATGGAATAAAGTCAAAGGAGAAAATTATTGCAGAAAAGTCACACATCAAGCGTTTGAGACGTAAGATGGTGCATGATGGTGGAAATGACCACGTGTTCACATGCACCCACTGTGAACGGACATTTACAGCGCAAATTGGCCTTATCAGTCACACTCGCTACCGCCATAGTTAAAAGTTATTATGCCTTTTTAAAGCACAAACTATCGTCTGTCAAGACGGCAAGGTGCCAATGATGATGATAATCTATATCCTGCACCTTCCATCTCATGTTATAATTGCCCGTAGTTATTTTAATGTTTCCACCTGGTTAAACATGCTCCCTTATATTGTTATCTCACATGTTGGTGTCATACTCTTATTTGATTTATAACCATTGTTTCTGTTATCTTCATATTTTCACTTTCTGTTGCTACACTGTCCAGCAGTTGTTATGTTGCAGATCTCGTGCAGGTTCCCCTAAAATACTGTGTCATCTCTGTAGCATAGATTGTTTATATTATAGATCTGCAACTCGTTTTCCTAGCCTCCCTTTGTTCTCTCTCTCACTATTACTTCGCTATAGAGAGGGAAGAGATCCGGCGACAAAACACACCCTTGTCGTTCGCCTAAATTCATCTGGCCATAATTGGCCAATTTATTTCCCATTTTAATTGCTGCTACTTGTTTGTAATAAATAGTCTGTTTTATTCTTTGATTGTCTTGCTGTGGTGGTATACGACCGACACGTTGGGTTTTGGGGTACTAAGGATTCTATTCCTTCTCTTTCTGCATTACGAATGTTTTCTTTTCCTCCTGAATGAAATGGAAAAGTATGGAGAATCTTTTGGGCCGGCCGTAATGAGGACAACGTTCTGCATATGACCTTCCACATGCTGTTGGATAACAGTTGATGTATTCACTTTCTATACATCGCCGAGGCATAGTTGTTATGTTGCGTGCTTATCACTACAATGGCCAAAGTTCTTTTCCCCAGCAATGGCAGCATTTTTGCCACCCAGCCTCAGAAAATTGTTACCATACAATTTTCTAGAATTATCTGCGAAGAAAAGATGCCAGGGCGGAAACTAGCCACCCACCTCATCAAGCCCTGACCTAGAAAATGTGAATGCCTAGCATTTCAAACAATAAAAGTAGTCTGTGTCATGGGCCTACATGTACGTCCACTTGGGTGTGGGAGAACTCTGGCATGATCTATCGCTGTGAAATCATTACATTCAACGCTGTTTCCCCACTGTGTGTTTACAGATTGTGTGTGTATGGGAGAACTCTGGCATGTTCTACCACAGTAAAATCATTACATTCATCGCTGTTTCCCCACTATGTGTTTACAGATTGTTTGAGTGGGTTGGTTAAGCTCACACCGCTGTGGTTTAGGTACAGTGAACGAGTTTCACAATTCACTGACACACCGATTCGAGGGTTCGAATTCAGCTGCTAACGATGTGGAAGAGTCCGCTTTGAGTTGATTTCGATGATATGAGTTGTCGGTCGTTCAGAAAGCAATGGCAAACTACTGAACGTAAAAAAAAAATTGTTTATAATTTTTTTAAACACTAACAGCCAACAGATGCAGGGGTTGATTGTGACGTCCTATAAAAGTCATGCAGCTAAGTAAAGGGAAACCGTTAAAATATTTATAATTACTTTCGGTAGATGAATCAACACATTTGCGCTGTGTTAATCCATGTACGATATTCGTACACGTTTGCAGTAGTGTAGTTCAACAGATTCAGATATGATTGGTTCTGTGCATCAATATGCATCGATTGCCCCCCCCCCCCCCCCCCCCCCTGCAGCTGTTGCTCATTAAATTCACTCGTGTTGTGGACTGTGAATACCACACAAGGACAAACATTCCCGTGTGTAACGCTAGCTTCAGAGATACACGCAGACCGATCACGTTTTACACGTGTGTTTTGGGAAGTTGATTTGGAGCAGTAGTTCTCCAAGTGGGCGGGCTGCCCCTTTTGAAGATGGTGTAAAGATGTAGGGGACGATAAGGTTTTGAAATTGTAGTAGACGTCATTATCATCACCGTTATCATCATTATCGTCGTCAAGTTAGTCAGTCATGTAACGGGTATTGAAGTGTGACTTATCATATCACGTCACTGTCCCGTGCTCCCAGCAGTTCCCTTCAGCTCAATAAGTAAGTCACACAGTTCTGTCGTATGGCAGGTAAATGTAGTTGGTGTTTTCTACAGATATCATTAGGTGACAGCAACATCGAACGTTATGTTCCCGTTCGTCAGGTGGCGCTAGGTGTCTCATGCGTAGCTCATTGACAAAATGACGACTGTACTTACGTAGTGTACAACCAAAGAGCAACGTGCTGTTGTGCGTTTTTTTTTTTTTGGGGGGGGGAAGGGGGGATGGGGGGGGGGTCAAAAGGACTGCCTGAAAATGATATTCATAAGGAAATGCTTCCTGTTTATGCTGACAAATGTTTGTCCCGTAAAGCGGTGAATAGCTGGGTTGAAACATTATCTCAAGGACGCTCTAAAATTGTTGATGAAATCTGACGTGGTCGTCCTGTTGAGATTGCAAAAGAAGCATCCGTGCAGCGGGTGGAGGAGATTAGATGTGAAAGGCGAGTAACGATAGACTGTAGCATCTGCAGTAGGGTGCTCACATGGTTCAGCATAATGCATGATCGATTGAAATTTAAGAAAGTGTGCTCAAGGTGGGTACCCAGATAATTGAAGGAGGAACACAAAATGAACCGATTTGGCCTTTCCTTGCATCATCTCTGTCGAGACGATGATGAAGGAGAAGATCACCAAGTACAAGTCCAAAATACCTGTCGGAAACAATAAAGAACTTGGAAATAAAACAAACCAGCGAATTTAAATATATATTGTCACTTGTCACCTCATATGGGGGAACTGATAGAGAAAACAACACACGCTGTACAAAGGCAAATCAGTTGCTGGGACAACTAGCATCACGTGTGTCGCATGGAAATGGCCGTTGTTGTTAGTTGCTGTTGTTGTTGTTGCTATTGTCCTCATGGCAGTCGAGGGGATGTGATGACAATCCATTCCGGCAGGCCAGCAGCACACTCAATTCATGCATGCTGGTGAACTCTCCGAGCAGTAACTGCAAGACGTGGCTGCTGATTGTCTGCCATCATCCAAGCAAGTTGCCGTGACTGCCCTATTCGTGACCTACACCGGAATATACGCATAGCAAACATTGTTCCGTCTCCCTGGCCAAGGTGTTTACGACGTTGTTTCGTAATCCCGTTTATCCACGTGGGGGAAAACAGCTGCGCGAGGTTCGGCAGCGGATAGCGCGGCGCTAGTAATGTACGGGGGTATTTGAGCCGGTCATTCAGAAAGCAATGGCAACTACTGAACATAAAAACTTGCCTAGTACATCAACAAAAGCTGAAAATGCTGGTGTTGACTGCAACGTCCTGTAAGGGATATGCAACATGTAAAAAAAAACATTGTTCGTTGAAAAAGATAAAAACAAAAGAGGAGAAATTTGACCCTATTGCAGTCTTCTGGCGTGCAGCGTTGCAGTTTTCGGCAGGATTTATCACATGTAAGACCGTGGTGGATCTTCCCTTGGACAGATAGTCGGGCTGGTGTCTGGCCTATGTGTGATTGAAGCGAGGTCTTGATCAGTATGAACCTAGACAGCCTAATCCAAATATACACGGTATAATGGTAGCATTAACCGCAGCAGTTAACCAGGAACTTTCCCTTGCATCAGTGTTCTCTCCAAACCACTGTCGCGTTGAATGTGGCTAAAATGTTTCAGTTTCCCAGGCATGATAATTTGTATGAGCCAGTTTGTATTGATGTTCAGATCTTGTGGAATGTTAGTCATTTTCTTGTTCTGCTCCGTGATATTCCAAACACTGGATGTCGCCAGGGTTTAAACTCGCACACAACACTCGACAACTCGACTTCCAACCACAGTGGCCGTTGGGAACGAAACACCTCATCATAACAACAATGAGAGTTTGACAACAGAAATAAATGTGATATAAAAGCATACATAGGTGATAAAAAAACGAATACCGTAATAAACAGTAATGAAATATCTAGGCATAGCGGCTTTAATTCCTCAGGCTCAAGACCCTCCTCTTTCCTCCCCCCCCCCCCCCCCCCCCCCCCACGCCATACACCGCAAGGTACTATATTGGAAGTAAATGACAGTGACAGACAGTAATAAAAAGGATGGAGTCAGAAAACTTAAAGTGTAGCTGAGATGGAAAGGAAACGACGCCGGCCACTGTTCAGTGTTTTCCTTGGCAAAGACAGTCCCGCATCTTCATGAATGACATGATAATCCTGTGCAGGTTTTGATTCTGGCCATCACGTCATACATACATACCCACACGATGTTGTGTAAATAAACTTCGCTTTCTCTTCTTTCATTTGCCCATTCAGTTCAAATTTGTTTGAATTAGGGCCCCTTTAGCTTGCAGGAGAGGTTACTCCCCTTGGGCCCACATTCCATTTGCTCGTGTGTTACATTTCTCACCCACACCCACCGTACTTGCGTTTTTGCTAGCTGTTACGTATTATCGTTTTAACCAACTGAGAATATTTGGCATATGTATAAAAGTAAAGCTGCAGTCCCAAATCTGTACGGGAATGTCATGAACTGCTTACTGCCTTCTTCGGAGGCTGAGTCGGAAGGAGGACAAATAAAACGTTCTAGACATGCATTTACACGAATACAGTAAAGTAAAAACCATTCAATAACGAGGTCATGGCCAGCAATTATGTAGTAGACGAGTTTATTTAACGAAAAATGGCACCTCTACCATCACAACAGCAATTCATGTAAACACACATCCAGCTGTGTGTAATACATATCTCAAACAAAACAAATTAATGAAATTATTTATGACGAAAACATTCACTCTTTATTCATAAAGTACAGTGGGGGTCGCTACATGCATGCCAGCTGACTTAAGGACACTTTTGTTGAAGTGTGTGCGTTTAAAGAATCGTTTTCATTACAGTGATGTTCGAAATGGAGGGGCGGGGGTGTACATAGCATTTTCCCCCTCATATCCTTAATAGGACATTGCAGTCAATACCAGCATTTTTCAGCTGCTGTTGATGTCTTGACAAGTTTTACGTTCAATAGTTTGCCATTGCTTTCTGAATGACCGGCTCACATACCCCAGTAAATAACAAGGGCGACGCGATCCGCTGCCGAATCTCGCGCAGCTGTGTTTCGTACGAGAGTATACGGAATTACGAACAACGTCCTTAAATCCTTCGCCAGGGAGACCGGCTGTACATATAATACCCTAATAATACTAGGGACACGACCAGAGTACCACCAGGAAAGTGTTGCCATAACTATGATGCATAAATACAGGCAATGAAGATAGCAACAGTGGAATTACTGAATATCAGCAATGACAGATGCAAAAGCAGTGCTTGAGGCGCTCCTGTCTGGGAAATTGCCAGTACTACGGACACTACTTTCTGAACTTAGCAGTCAGCATAAGGTCACCATACAGTGGATACCATCCCACTGTGGAGTACCCGGAAACGACAGCTGATCGACTAGCAAAGGATGTGCCTGTTAATACTACGAAAAGACAAGAATGATCAAATCAGTCAGAAAGCCACTAAAACCTGCTCAAGACGATTAACACCTTATGGGTAGACCAGTACACATAATTATTCTGCACCTCAGAACAGGAAACAAAAGATTACGCGACCACGTGTCGAGATTAATGGGTCAGCCATGTGCACGTGTGGATTGGCGCCGCAGGCAGCAGATCACATACTCCAAGACTGCCCAAACAAAGGCATACACTTGTACCTACGCAAATATTCTGGCCAAGAGAAACAACAGTGGAAGATAAACTCTATGAACCATTGAGTGATCTAAAAAGTCAGTTAAATTAATACAAGAGACAACGTTACAGTTTTGGACAAATTGCAAGCGAACGAGAGAAGAAGAAATGCCCATCTGTGCTCCAGTCTCCTCCCATAGATCGGACAAGGAGAATATAAGCACGGGGCACGAAATCCCTAGTACCGTCGAGGATCCCTATTTGTGTATTCGAACATCGCTTATGCTAAAACATTCTTATCCGACAGGAATTCCAATGTAGAAGTATAGCCTGGCCAGCAGCCTAATATGCCTGCTCAATTTGTTTATTTCCAACTGCCAAGGGACGATCAACTTCTGTATCATGCACGCGGGTCTGTCCCATGTTTCGACCTTGTCCGAAAAAGCTACACACCCGATCCACCACCCCCAGGATCAGTGGAATGTATATAATCCCTTTCTTGTGTTTTGTAAACAAAAACAAACAAAATAAAAATAAACCGTACACAACGTGAATCGAACGAAGTCGGATAAAGTTAGTGGTGGACACAGCACGTCTAAGTTACCTCACCATCTTATGGTGCTAGAGTGTGGTATCCCTGGACGGACCGAGATATGTTTGTGTTGTTGTGTCTCTGTATTAACGCTCGCTAGAGTTTGCTATCTCTGGGCCGACAGAGATATGTTTGTGTTGTATGGTGTCTCTGTATTAACGCTTGCTAGAGTTTGCTATCTCTGGGCCAACCGAGATATGTTTGTGTTGTTGTGTCTCTGTATTAACGCTTGCTAGAGTTTGCTATCTCTGTGCCGACCGAGATATGTTTGTGTTGTTGTGTCTTTGTATTAACGCTTGCTAGAGTTTGCTATCTCTGGGCCGACCGAGATATGTTTGTGTTGTATGGTGTCTCTGTATTAACGCTTGCTAGAGTTTGCTATCTCTGGGCCGACCGAGATATGTTTGTGTTGTATGGTGTCTCTGTATTAACGCTTGCTAGAGTTTGCTATCTCTGGGCCGACCGAGATATGTTTGTGTTGTTGTGTCTCTGTATTAACGCTTGCTAGAGTTTGCTATCTCTGGGCCGACCGAGATATGTTTGTGTTGTTGTGTCTCTGTATTAACGCTGGCTAGAGTTTGCTATCTCTATGCCGACCGAGATATGTTTGTGTTGTTGTGTCTCTGTATTAACGCTTGCTAGAGTTTGCTATCTCTGTGCCGACCGAGATATGTTTGTGTTGTATGGTGTCTCTGTATTAACGCTTGCTAGAGTTTGCTATCTCTGTGCCGACCGAGATATGTTTGTGTTGTATGTTATCTCTGTATTAACGCTTGCTAGAGTTTGCTATCTCTGTGCCGACCGAGATATGTTTGTGTTGTTGTGTCTCTGTATTAACGCTTGCTAGAGTTTGCTATCTCTGTGCCGACCGAGATACGTTTGTGTTGTATGGTGTCTCTGTATTAACGCTTGCTAGAGTTTGCTATCTCTGGGCCAACCGAGATATGTTTGTGTTGTTATGTGTCTCTGTATTAACGCTTGCTAGAGTTTCCTATCTCTGTGCCGAC
Source organism: Cepaea nemoralis (assembly GCA_014155875.1). NCBI lineage: Eukaryota > Metazoa > Mollusca > Gastropoda > Stylommatophora > Helicidae > Cepaea > Cepaea nemoralis. The sequence goes on along the minus strand of JACEFZ010006000.1, from coordinate 10,512 downwards.
CGAGATATGTTTGTGTTGTTGTGTCTCTGTATTAACGCTTGCTAGAGTTTGCTATCTCTGGGCCGACCGAGATATGTTTGTGTTGTTGTGTCTCTGTATTAACGCTTGCTAGAGTTTGCTATCTCTGGGCCGACCGAGATATGTTTGTGTTGTATGGTATCTCTGTATTAACGCTTGCTAGATTTTTTTTTTTTTTGGCTATCTCTGTGCCGACCGAGATATGTTTGTGTTGTTGTGTCTCTGTATTACGCTTGCTAGAGTTTGCTATCTCTGGGCCGAACCGAGATATGTTTGTGTTGTATGTTATCTCTGTATTAACGCTTGCTAGAGTTTGCTATCTCTGTGCCGACCGAGATATGTTTGTGTTGTTGTGTCTCTGTATTAACGCTTGCTAGAGTTTGCTATCTCTGTGCCGACCGAGATATGTTTGTGTTGTTGTGTCTCTGTATTAACGCTTGCTAGAGTTTGCTATCTCTATGCCGACCGAGATATGTTTGTGTTGTTGTGTCTCTGTATTAACGCTTGCTAGAGTTTGCTATCTCTGTGCCGACCGAGATATGTTTGTGTTGTATGTGTCTCTGTATTAACGCTTGCTAGAGTTTGCTATCTCTGTGCCGACCGAGATATGTTGTGTTGTATGTGTCTCTGTATTAACGCTTGCTAGAGTTTGCTATCTCTGTGCCGACCGAGATATGTTGTGTTGTATGGTGTCTCTGTATTAACGCTTGCTAGAGTTTGCTATCTCTGGGCCGACCGAGATATGTTTGTGTTGTTGTGTCTCTGTATTAACGCTTGCTAGAGTTTCCTATCTCTGTGCCGACCGAGATATGTTTGTGTTGTTGTGTCTCTGTATTAACGCTTGCTAGAGTTTGCTATCTCTGGGCCGACCGAGATATGTTTGTGTTGTTGTGTCTCTTTATTAACGCTTGCTAGGTTTGCTATCTCTGGGCCGACCGAGATATGTTTGTGTTGTATGGTATCTCTGTATTAACGCTTGCTAGATTTTGCTATCTCTGTGCCGACCGAGATATGTTTGTGTTGTTGTGTCTCTGTATTAACGCTTGCTAGAGTTTGCTATCTCTGGGCCAACCGAGATATGTTTGTGTTGTTGTGTCTGTATTAACGCTTGCTAGAGTTTCCTATCTCTGTGCCGACCGAGATATGTTTGTGTTGTTGTGTCTCTGTATTAACGCTTGCTAGAGTTTGCTATCTCTGGGCCGACCGAGATATGTTTGTGTTGTTGTGTCTCTGTATTAACGCTTGCTAGAGTTTGCTATCTCTGGGCCGACCGAGATATGTTTGTGTTTTTGTGTCTCTGTATTAACGCTTGCTAGAGTTTGCTATCTCTGTGCCGACCGAGATATGTTTGTGTTGTTGTGTCTCTGTATTAACGCTTGCTAGAGTTTTCTATCTCTGTGCCGACCGAGATATGTTTGTGTTGTATGGTGTCTCTGTATTAACGCTTGCTAGAGTTTGCTATCTCTGTGCCGACCGAGATATGTTTGTGTTGTATGGTATCTCTGTATTAACGCTTGCTAGATTTTGCTATCTCTGTGCCGACCGAGATATGTTTGTGTTGTTGTGTCTCTGTATTAACGCTTGCTAGAGTTTGCTATCTCTGTGCCGACCGAGATATGTTTGTGTTGTATGGTGTCTCTGTATTAACGCTTGCTAGAGTTTGCTATCTCTGGGCCAACCGAGATATGTTTGTGTTGTTGTGTCTCTGTATTAACGCTTGCTAGAGTTTGCTATCTCTGTGCCGACCGAGATATGTTTGTGGTGTTGTGTCTCTGTATTAACGCTTACTAGAGTTTGCTATCACTGGGCCGGCCAAGTACGTTTGTGGTGTTGTATGGTGTCTCAGTATTAACATTCCCTGGCCTAGGGGTTAGCGACATTCTCCGCAATCCCGTTTATCCACGTGAGCAAACGCAGCTGCGCGAGAATCGGTTGCGGTTCTCGCCATGCCCGTTACTTACGGGATTTGTGAGCCGGCCGCTCAGAAATCAATGACAAACTACTGAGCGTAATCTTGCCAAGAAATCAACAGCAGTGGTAAAATGCTGGTGTTGACAGCTATGTCCTGTATAGAAAAAAAAGAGTTTGCTATCACTTGGCCGACTGAGATATGTTTGTATTGTATGGTTTCTCTCTAGTACAGTTTAGTACCGCTGCAACTGTATAGGTTTGCTGAATGCCGCGTTGTGTCTTCCTGGTTCGTTGTACTACAAACCTGACATGAATATCCGGGATTAGGCATCCGTGATGATCTTGCTGTGAAAAAAAAGCAACGTAAAAATATTGTTTAATAGAATCACAGTCACGCGGGATAGTAACTACACCCCCAAGATACCACTGAAGTTTTCCTTTATTTCCACATATGTATAAGAATTGCACATGTAATATGTATTCTGTAAATAGCTTTTCTAGTCAGTGTTTATCAGAACTGTTCAGGATTACAATTTACTTATTACAAAGTCAGCGTTAATGTAATCGTTAGGGTGTTACGTTGATATTATCGTGGTCGCGGCCGGACGCCTGAGTACGTGGTCCTCTAAGTGAGAGACAGACTGGCCACCCATTCCTCCGTGTATTCAGCCTTAGAAACTGTGACGATCCTAGCTCTTCACAGACCCGTAGCAAGCTGCTGCTTCTGAACTTTTTGTGTGTGTGTGCAATGGGTCTGTATTATTGAATGCAGATACCAACGTGGCTTCCTGTTCATTTTGGTCTGAGACAATTAAACTTTCCAACCGCTTCATGGTAATTAGATGGCAGTATAGCATCCTCGGGTTGCTTAATTTGTAAACAGTCAGCAAGAGATTTCGTTGGGCTTGACATTGTTGGAGCTGAGAGACAGATGCCGTACCTCAGTGTATCCCCGCCAACATCCTTCGACATTGACACTCCTACCCATATCCGTGCCGCGCGGGTGACGCCGCCTACTTATCATTTCATGCACTGCCGGCTGTAGATTATCCAGTCTGGCGTGGGCCGGGTCGGGTATTCAACTGCTTGAGACACCGCAAATAACTGTCGCATTGGAATTGGAATACGATCTACGTGTCGTACACGTTTATTATATTTAGAGTGTGATGTCACACAACTAACATGGCTGCTTCTATGCAATTGAATAGGAACGTGTGAACGGTACAGAAAACTCCACAGCAGATACTGGCGCTGAGGCATAGAGTGTTCGACATTCACATATTCTAGGTCAAAGCATAATGAATAGTTATCTGTTCTCAAACTCGCTACCTTTTCCTCCCACGTTGAAAATACAGCTATAATCTCGGGGAGGTAGGGGTGGGGGACCTGAGAATGTCTAGATTGTTGACACCTATCCTATTGTAACAATAGTCATCTTCGACTGACAGGTCTACAACAGACATTGGCTATAATGACTAGACATTTCTCTTTATCACCAGTTAGTTGAAAGCGTTTGATGTTAAGTGATTATTGTGTGTTGCTTAATACCTTTGATGTTAAGTTATTATGTGTCTGGTACGTTCCATGATATGCTTTTGTGGGTTGTTTAATATGTTTGGTAATATGTTATAGGTTATTTAATGCGTTTGATGTGATGTTATGTGTTGCTGAATGTGTTTGATCTTATGTTATGTTATTATGTGTTGTTTAATGCTTTTGATGTTATTATTTGTTATATGATGTGATGTTATTGTGGGTTGAACACCTAATTTCTTTACTTCACCTCTTCTGTTACTATACCCGTACATTTCATGTGTATTTTCCTAGTGGTTTTCATGAGTGCTTTAGTAACACTTGCACCTGTCAATGTCTCACGTGTCTTCTATTCTCTGCCCACAATATTCTCAGTACTCACAGACACCACCCCAACCCCCAATTCCCCCAGTTTCTTCATTATTGAATTGTTCATTGTCCAGCAGTGGGTGCGTTAGTGTCATCATTAAGGTGTTAAGGCTGATTATGTCAAGCGAGAGCCTGAAGCCTGTGCTCATCATCTGCTAAGTGAGGGAAAGACTGGCCATCTATTCCCCCATACATGCAGGCCTACAACATGTGATTGGCCCAGCACATCACAGACCTGTAGTACAGTCCTGCTTCAGGACGTGTTTTCATTGGCCAGCATTTGCACCGTACAGAAGTGCACACCCCGCATGCCCCTAGCCTTTCATTGAGCGGTCTCTAGTGTGTGTGGCCACGTGCAACTTCTTTACAAAGGCTTTGTGGCTGTTCCATTCAATATGTACCGATGATACTGGTCCACACAGTGGCAACAAACAATTCTCTTATGGCGACGTTTCCAGAAATTTCCTATTCTTGATATAGGCTCTAAGAAAATTAATGTATCAAAAGCTTGTGGCAATATTTTTCTTGTTCACAACGTTACTCACTCTAGCTGCATCATGTCAAAGGAGATATGAATGCGGGGAGTTCACCTTGCTGTGATGGGTGTTAGGGCAGTCATGCTACATGTTGCACCGTCAGGTGAATAGAGTGGTGCTGGTCATAAATCCAGCGATGCTGGTTTTTACAGAATCACAAGACTTCTAGCATAATTCCCATAGTGTACCATGGGTATATGGTCCCTCACGTGGTCTTAATATCTTCGTCTTCCTCGCTGGCGATCAGACTGCGTGTATTGAATATCTCTAATTAGCAGTAGTTAGTTTGGGGTTCATCACATCCCTGTATAGTGGTGATAGGAAGTAGGTTGATGCCATATTTGGTTATGTTCACCTGTACAGTTTTTGGTGACAGGAAACTGGTTGATGCCATATTTGGTTATGTTCACCTGTACAGAGTTTGGTGACAGGAAGTCGGTTGATGCCATATTTGGTTATGTTCACCTGTACAGAGTTTGGTTATAGGATGTTGGTTGATGGCATATTTGGTTATGTTCACCTGTACAGAGTTTGGTTATAGGATGTTGGTTGATGGCATATTTGGTTATGTTCACCTGTACAGTTTTTGGTGACAGGAAACTGGTTGATGCCATATTTGGTTATGTTCACCTGTACAGAGTTTGGTGACAGGAAGTTGGTTGATGGCCATATTTGGTTATGTTCACCTGTACAGTGTTTAGTGACAGGAAGTTGGTTGATGCCATATTTGGTTATGTTCACCTGTACAGTAGTTTGAGTGACAGGAAGTTGGTTGATGTCATATTTGGTTATGTTCACCTGTACAGTGTTTAGGTGACAGGAAGTTGGTTGATGCCATATTTGGTTATGTTCACCTGTTCAGAGTTTGGTGACAGGAAGTTGGTTGATGCCATATTTGGTTATGTTCACCTGTACAGTGTTTGGTGACAGGAAGCTGGTTGATGCCATATTTGGTTATGTTCACCTGTACAGAGTTTGATGACAGGAAGTTGGTTGATGCCATATTTGGTTATGTTCACCTGTACAGAGTTTGGTGATAGGAAGCTGGTTGATGCCATATTTGGTTATGTTCACCTGTACAGAGTTTGGTGACAGAAAGTCGGTTGATGCCATATTTGGTTATGCTCATTACTGTCATCAGTGTCTGTGACCTAGTGGTAGTGAACGTTGCTACACAACCTCCATATGCCAGGTTTTAAGTCACACAATTTGGATGCAGGCCACTGTTGATTTTCACAAAGGTATGATGGTCTACCATTCAGACAGCAATGGTGAACTACTGAACATAAAAATTACCTGGAAAATCACAAACAGCCAAAACATGCTGGGGTTGATTGTAACATCCTGTCAAGGACATACATTAAATAAATCATTACTGTCAAGTTGGATAGGACTAGAAGGTGAATGACCATTGTGGGACTATTTGCCACACACACATTCAGCGAACCTATCGTGAATTTGTGATTTAGATGATATTTTAATCTGCTGTGCTCTGTTCGCATTAACCTGAACTAAATCGTTGACAATGATGGTATGGGATCTTGGTGCTAGTCAAGCTAAAGTGATGCCCTCTGCAGAACCAACTGGCGAATGGTATACTCTTTAACCCCCCAACAGTCCACTCTCATTCCTGTGTTCAATGACTCGAGGGTCAGTGGGGAACCAATGTGCCACAAGACTACATGGTTGGTGTGTGAGCAGTCATAAACATTGGCTGCCTGGTAAGCAGGTGGGGTGGTGCTAGGCATAATAGCTACTTCTGAAATGTTTATAGAGCATCATCTTTATAATGATGATTATATGCACTGCCAATTGGTGTGGGCATTCATATCTCCACAGATCTCAGTGCTTTTGTTCTGGGTCATCTATGCTGGTGATTTTTTTTTCTCCATGCCACCATCTCAGTCCATCAAGAATAATATCTCTCCATCTGCCTCTTCCTCTTTTCTTACTGATCTTTCCAGTCATCAGAATATTTTCCACTGCCTCTTCTCATCACATGACCAAAGAATACTGTTTGCCTCTTTCTTATAGTTGAGTATAATATTCTTCTTTCATTAGCCTCTTCCAGGCATTCATTGTTAGTTACTCTGGCAGTCCAAAGTATTCACAAGATTCGTCTGAGGAACCACATCTCTGTTGCTTTCTAAGCTTGTTCTTTGTTCATTCACATTCCATGATTCACTGCCATGCAGCAAAATAGATTCTGTATAACATTTTATTACTCTCTTCCTTACATCAATAATGGTGACTTAGAGTATTAACCTACCACGTGTTATACTTATCCCAACAAGTGGATTGTCAGGCATGTTATCCTGAATGAGCAGATTGTAAAAAGTGTTATCCCAAAGGGGCAGATTATCAGACAAATTATTTCCATAATTATTTAAATTAGTTGAATTATTATCTGACTTCCAGTATATTTATTAGTATGGCATATTCTGACTGATCTTGTGTGTGATTTGAAGTAAAACAGATAACTGCATGAACATTTATTCTCCTGGGAGTCTTCGTGGCGAAGTGGTCAAGCCGTTTGACTTGGACTCCGAAGGTTGTGGGTTCGATTCTGGGCCGCGTCCTTCGGTTCACGAGTTAAATTTTCCGGAGACTCCTGTGAGTTGTCACTAGAGCTACGGAGTTCGTGCTTTGTGTGATGCTTTCTGCGCTGCGGAAAGAGGCAGAGCCATATGGGATACAACCCGGTGCAATGAAGTCGACCCTGCGACTTTTCAGCGACATTTATTCTCCTGCAACAAGGACTATGTTTTGGTGAAATTAAGGGACTGCAGTAAGCAGATCAAACAAAGCTGTTTCAGTCTTTTAAAAGACTTTCGTACTTGGTGATAGCAATAATAGTGCTCAACCTTGTGTATGTTTAATGTGTTTATGGCTTCTTCTGTTGTCATAAGTTATATAATGAATGTGTTTATTGTTTATTATTGTATCTGTATTGTTTTATTTACAAAGTTAATGTGTTCATCGTTTCTCCATTTGTTTTTTGTTTTTTTACATGAAGGTGTATTGTTTGTTTCATCTCCTCTTATTTTAGTTACACACGTAATTAGAAATATTGTGTCTTCTGTTCTTTCAGTTAGTTAAAATAGTATATCTTATTGTTTCACTTATTGTTTGTTATATAATTAATTTATATTGTTTCTGTAGTTTTTTTTAGTTATTTATTGTTTCTACTGTTGTTTAGTGAACTCCCGCACTGTTGATCTGATTGGAATGGAGAGAAAAATGACCCCATGCAAAGCCGAAACATGAGCATCAATGGGTCTCAAATCCAGAATGATTGGGACCACGTGGTCAGTGTCCCAGAGCAGGCAGGTAGGCATGTGTGTTACATTTGGTCCAAACACAAGAAAAGTGGCTAGACATGTTCTTGGGTATAGACAAACTCAGATACAGTGGAACCTCGCCTAACTGAGCATAATTCGTTCCAGAATCTTACTCGTAAAGCGAAACACTAGTTAAGCGAAACAAATTAACGTAAAATACGATAATGCGTTCCATGCCGAAAAAATACTCAAAATATTTTGAATAACGGTTATTCAAGGAAAATTATATATACATTGTTAAGGAACGTGATTCATCTTCCTCTTCTATCGCGGAATGAACGAACATGGAAAGATAATTCGATTTGTAGAAAACCAAAAAAAAAATGAAATAATTAATTTACAATTTATAATGCATACCTAATTCTTTTTTACTAGAAAGCTGTCTAGAGAAATTTGTTTTTGCCGACGCTTCAGAATTTGGTGGAAATGCGACACAGCATTATCATTAAATAAATTAGTAGCTCTCATAGCCACTGCCTTATTAGGGTGATGGTTCTCAATGTACTATGCAACAGTTTCCCATGCTTTCAGCATTTCTCTTATTGCGCCAGAAGATTGTTGTTTTGCTGTTACCTTCTCCTCCTCCTCGGACAAACTCTCCTCCACAACTTCTTGCTGTGAAACACAATGTAATTCCATAAGCTCTTCGGTGGTCAGCTCTTGGCTATGCTCTTCCACAAGCTCATTGATATCTTTGTTATCCACCTCCAGTCCCATGATCTTGGCCAAAGACACAATCTCGTTGACTACAGGCTCCACAGGTACTGTCTCAAACCCCTCAAAGTCACATTCGACAACACTCTCCTGCCAAAGCTTCTTTCAAGCAGGGGCACAATCCGGGACTTCTCCTCCCCTCGTCACTCATTATGCGAAACGTCACTCGTTCAGCGAGTCATTTTTTGACCATTTATTTTGCTCGTTATGCAAATTACTCGTTATGAGAGGTTCTCGTTAAGTGAGATTCCACTGTATATATTCAAGAGAAAGTGTAACAAAAGGCTATACACATGGTTCTCCTTTCCTCGTGTTCTTCTATCCCATCTGTGGTGTTAAAGTGCCACAATGGATGCATTTATAGTCAAGAAACACATAATTATGTATTCTTAAAAATGCAATACAACTGAACCTGCAGATATTTGTTGATATGGGTATTGTAAACAATCAGTTGAATGTTCCTTCCTTATGACTGTCATTTCCACGAGGATGTAGAGAGTATGTCTAGAGGGATGTTCCGGATAGAAGTGACTGGGATTCACTTGGGAGACAAATGGCAGAAGGTGAAGAACACTTGTGTATGTTGGAGGAATACCTAACACGAATGTCTAGTTTATATATAGGCCAGGTGTTTTTGTCAGAAATTTTATCCCTTGTTAAGTATTACACTTGCACACACTCACTCGCACATTTTGCTTTTGCACACCTTGCACTCAAAGATTCAAGAGGAGTGTGTGGGTGCCGTAACAAAATAAATTTACCTTCTTTTACTGAAAGAAAGATTTGCAAAAATAAACTTCTTTGTTCAACAGTGAACAAGAACCAAAAAATAAATGTGTTAATTTGATACAAAGTTGTCCAAACAAAATGAAATGGGTGAAGCGTAAAACAAAACGATGCCCATATATATTTACATATCATCATGTGCACACAGATGCAGACACAGACACACATTGTGGGTGATGTGACGATTCAGTCACCTGGGGTGTTTTGATCCCGTCTATGGCTAGAGCTTAACTGAGTCCTATTGTTTCAGTATGGGAGTCGAGATACAATCAGGTACTCGATGCTCGTCAGAATTTCTCATTCTCTCTCCCACTAGATGGCGGATCAGCTTCTCTGTAACCTTGCTCATGTTTGTTGATAAGGCCACAGCAGCAACGAGGTTCCTTAAATGAAAAAAGAAGCAGTTGCATACTTCTCAGTATCTTGTCTGTGGATAAATGACTGAGGGATGCTTTTGTGTATGCCTGTGTGTTATTCTCAGAGGCAAACAGGAACAGTAGGCGTAGTTGCTAGGCTTTCATCTAACATGATGATTCACTGTACAACTTGTTGATACATTGTATGACATGATTATATAATGTAAGACAATGGTACCAAGGTGAAAAAGGTTCCCAAAAGTGTATACATCCGAAGACAATCGGTCATTCAGATTAGAACAGGTGTACAGATTTTATTGTGAAAAAAAAAACATTACAGGCTACATGTTTGCAAATTTGGTGCATGTCAGCTATGTTATTTACCTGCACCTATGTCCTTACTAATACATTTTATGGGAACCCTGGGGCAGTCTGGAGGATTCTCTAGATAGCTGAAAAGAGGCCACAGATAATGCAGCCTTCTCTCACATCAAGCATTACACAGAGCAATTGATTGTCGCCAAGGAGCCGTGAAGTGTAACCCAAAAATATAGGTACTAGTACGTAAGATAAGGCAGTCAGGCAAGGTGGCTGAGGAATTCTTGTAGTCTTGCTCTATGATGGAGTGTAGTGGCATGATAGAACATTAAAAGAAATGGAAACTGGTTGTGCTGACAGCAGTGAGCCTTGTACTCATAGCAAGCTGAATAAGACTAAGAAGCAGAAGAAGACAGTGCATGCAGAAAGGTATAGTTGGTATCAGTATATTGAGATATGCAAGTTCTGGTTATTTTTATATCTGGACTGCTATAATAACTTGCAAAATATACTCACACACTGACACAAGGCTTAGGAATGTGATATCTTTGTGTTGGGAACCAAAAAAAACCCAAAAAAAAATAAAAACCACAAAAAGCCAAAAAAAAGGTTCCCCTTTTTAAAAAATGA